>JASFAX010004261.1:0-39927 GCA_030737875.1 Allium sativum
TGACGTAAATGTATAAAATTATGTGATACTGGGTGGATTTTGTAAGGAATCATAGAAATTTCAAAATATAGATACTTCAGTTAAAATAATTTTTTTACAATGTAATATCATAGTGCACCAACTACCAATATAGATGAATCATAAACTAAATATGCAGTCATTGCTTTTGATACATAATTATGTTATGTGTCAAATGTATTTGTATATCCAAATGAATTTTATACCTTTTTTACTAATATTAATATCGTACAAATATTGCAATTTACAAATTTTTATGATTTATTTGACACAACAAATACTAATAGTTTACTACATTTAACTATATTTTTAAGATTCGTGATGAACTCTAATATATGAAGTCAAATATAAATATTAGAAGAGAACTAAGATGTCTGGGTAAAAGGCTGTAGGAATTTTAAAATTAAGGACTTTGTTGTGGAAAAAAAAAACTTAATTTTGTAACGCGTGGTGAATTCATTTATGCTTTTATTTTTATTTTTATTTTGTTTTATTTCAAAAATTAAATTTATACTTAATCTCATGTTTTTATTAAAAAAAATTGATTTTTCTTCGCAAAAGTGCATTTTTTTTCAAGAGAGAAAACATTCTTCGTTTTTACTACCATTATTTACATATTAGCTAGAACTAAAAGTAATATTGTTTTTTAAACATGTTTTTGAGAAAGAACATTTGCGCACTTCTAAATTTAAAGAGCGCATTTGACAAAAGTTCCTTATTGTTTATATTACCATATGCAGTGCAACTTATGTATTTCATTTAGTAAAAATGCAATTTTATGCTTTGCCAAACAAAAGCAATTTTATCATATTTCATTGAGAATTCTCTTTTACAGGACAAACTTTGCAAAAAAATTTGGTGAAAAGTATGGAGAGTTTCAAAATTAGAGAAAATGACATATTTACACTAAAAGTGAAATTCAGAAGGCCCACTATTCTTTCCCCATTTACACTACCATTTGTCCTTCTCACCAAATTTTAAACTTTTCATATTTTTCACTAATTTTTTTTGTTAAGTTTGTCCTCCTTTCTATTTTCCACTATTTTTTTTACTGGTATGAGTACAATGTATATTATTGAAATTTCATATTAAAAATGCAATTTTATGTTCTACAAAAAAAAGAAGCAATTTTATCATATATACAGATGCACACACAACATACATGATATAATCTGTACAAAATCTTAAAAGAGATAGCCAACCTGTCTGATTATAATTATGAGGTGTGAAAGGGGAAGGACCGAGAAAGGCAATGCATTCACATTCGCGTTGCAGACTCACAAGCCAGCGATGTGCTCCAAAGCCTGATTTGAGAAGAGCGCAATATAAATAGTGCACCCAGACTTGTAGCTATACGAAATTGGTTATGATCACCCAGACCAGAATCTAATTTAAATGTGTGCTTGTGTATATATAAACACACGCGTGTAATATGTATGTATGTATTTATGTACTTAATAGAACAATTTCTCTCAAAACAACCGGTAACAAATTAAGAAGACTCGTAGGTTCGTAAAATTTATTAATACAGGAAAACCCATCCAAATTTTTGTTAAAAAAAAGAAAAGATTAAAATAAAAAATTTATAAAATAAAAAGGATCATCATGTATTTATGGAAGCCAATTAAGTCTAAATTCAATGTTTGAAAGGAGAAGGCCCCTGGCAAGCAAATAGTCAACTCCCAAAACTTACAATTTAAACTCAAGAAGAAAGTCAAAGTTTTGAAAAATGAAATATGTTTTCAAAATCGAAACAACAAAATACTATTAGCAATAGGAAATTATAAAGTTACATGATGTAAACATAAGTTATTCAGCGAAGAAAGATTTTTATACGAAACCGAATAATCATCGATGAAAGCAAAATAAGGTGAAAACCGGCAAGTAGAGCGAAGGTGCACGAAGGAACATGTTGACCACTTTTAATAATGTTAGAGAATATGATGCCATTGATTGGGCTAGAGGATATATTGCCTTCCTTTATTAAGAATGTTGTTAAGAATGAATTATTGAGTTTCCTGGTTTACAATATTTAGGATAAGAATGAATATTATTGACATGAATTTAGGATAGGAATGAGTTAATGAGTAGTTAATGAGTTTCCAGTTTTGCAATATTTGCCAATTGCAAATACTTTTGTATCATGTATATATATGAGGGATTAACATTGTAATAGCGATCAATTCATATTAATAAAAATGTAGCCTTTTGATTGTTTACTGTTTCATCTCTCTCTTCTCTCTGATCTAAATTCTTTCATGGTATCAGAGCAGGTTAAAGGGAGGAAAGAGATATGTATATAATAATTAAAAAAAGAAAAGAGGGTTCACTGTTGTGGCTATCTATGATGAGTTTTGCTGTGCTACTTTTTTTTCGTATTTGCTCATCCCTGAAGGCTATGAACTTGGTTAATTTGATTCTGTTTGCTGCTCCTTGGCACATTGATCTTGTGATTTTCGTTTGGCATTTGTTATGGCTATTCATCCCCCTCAACTGATATATTCTTTTGCCCTGCTGATGGATCTACTGTAATAACTGCCAGTCATCTTCCATAAAACCAATATATTCTAGTGGTTGGTCCACTTTAAAACCATTATTTCTAGTGGTTGGTCCACTTTAAAAACCATTAATATTGAGTGTGGTCCACTTTAAAAACCATTAATATTGAGTGTGATCCACTTTAAAAACCATTATTGAGTGTGGTCCACTTTAAAAACCATTTGTAAAAGTGAAGAATTGCTAATGGCATATGAAAGTTTGAAGTTGCTGATGGAGGAGGAAGTTTGCGTCTGAGGCGATGTTGAAGTAGCAATTTCTATTTGGCAAACTCACGATTTTCAGCATCGTGAGTTTGAGGGGGGATGTTAGATAATATGATGCCATTGATTGGGCTATGATTGGGCTAGAGGATATATTGCCTTCCTTTATTAAGAATGTTGTTAAGAATGAATTATTGAGTTTCCTGGTTTACAATATTTAGGATAAGAATGAATATTATTGACATGAATTTAGGATAGGAATGAGTTAATGAGTAGTTAATGAGTTTCCAGTTTTGCAATATTTGCCAATTGCAAATACTTTTGTATCATGTATATATATGAGGGATTAACATTGTAATAGCGATCAATTCATATTAATAAAAATGTAGCCTTTTGATTGTTTACTGTTTCATCTCTCTCTTCTCTCTGATCTAAATTCTTTCAAATAAGAAAACTACTATTATAACAGGTGAAAATCAACCATGTATTAATGAATTAAACATGCCAAGACAAAAAAATGGAAAACTAATATTTGCAACAATGATAAAATTGGACAGTCTTCGATAAATTGGAGTATTATACATTATGTGAAAATCTGGACCTCTTAGAATTATAGTTTTTTAAAATTAAAATTCAATATGTCAATAATATCTTTTTAACTAAATTATTTTATAGCTGTAGAAAATCAAAGTGAGGTGTCATGTAAGATTGTTGATTATTATTTTCTCATTAAAAAAATAGTGTACTATATAGTCATTTGACTTTTTGTAAGGACCTCCTTTCAAAAAATTATAAACATAATCTGATTATATACCAGTAAATGTTGTTCAAAGCAATAGTTCCATATAGTATGAGTTAGCATATATATCTCAACTACCTATGAAATAGCAATATAGCTTAACTAACAAAAGAATATTATGTAGCACTGGCAATAGATCACAAAGATGCACTGCCACATAAATCAATCATTCCTTATAGTAAGTAAATGTGGAAACCAAGAATTAACCATCCTCTTCAAGAGTGACAGAGTTCAAATCCTATGGAAGAATCTTATGCCATCATCGTCAAAGTGTAATGAGCAATCGACTTTGGTCATCTCAGCAAGCTCGTTGATTAGAGTACTTTTTGAGTCGTCCATCCAAGAAATCTTCACAAAAATGAATATAAAACTCGAATGTGTTAGCATAACTTGAACAATCTAAGAACAAAAATTTCGGTTATGCGCAGCATTGAATATGAATTAAACCACCCAAAAGGCATCGAAGCAAAAAATTGCGTAACTATATAGATTGACACCAAATTTTTCGATAGTGGCTGTCAACCAGAAGGACTAAATTGAATTCATATAGGTTTAGGAAGGGAAAATATTGAAGAAGACAAAATAACATGATAGATCACTATTTTTTAGGAGCCCCCACATTTGGCAGAGAAAAGTGCTTAACATTCCAAATATACAATTTCATTAGAACTGGAAATCATCCTCCACCATAAACATGATGTACTTGCAAAATTGTAAAGCAGCTACTTTCAAGGAGGAAATGGAAACGCCAATAATATATATTTGCTTGAAACAATCAATGAATCCTTAATCTTTCTTAGACAGTTGAATAAAACATTTAATTCAAACCATTTGTTTGAAGCAAAGAGAATAAATCTATTAGAAACTTTAAATATGTTGATATGGAAATCAGTTTGGTATGACATTGCCTTATTGAAGTACTGTAACTAACATTTCATGTCGTGTGACAAATTACATATTGGATTATTTTTTAGAACATAAATTGCAAATAAAACACGACATAGACGTCTTTGATGTTTTGTAGTTTAGTATGAACAATGCAGCATGCAAAAGCAGTATACGCTGATGATATGAGCGAAAAAAAAACAGAACATCAGAAATAAATCATCTGTTTCATTTTATTCTATTAAATCTTGAATGAAAACTAAAACATATACATAAAAAGGAAGAAAGATAAAGCAAGCTTCAACCTAAAGTTGAAAAATAATGCTGAAGCATTTAACTTCTACCTAATCCATATTCATTTAGTTAAAAAAGATAATATGTCTGCAAACATTACTGGGCGAAAAAGTAACAAATAAGATAAATTCTCATAATACATAATGGTTGCTTTAATGAATTTTCTTTCATTCTTTCCCAACTTTTCATTCATATCATTAAATTTCAATATTAAATTCTAAGAGCTAACGAATCATTAAATTATAGTAGATTCTACCAGCAAATTACAATGAATCACTAAATTATAGTAGATAGTATCAGCAAGTTGCAACAAATTCTCTGATAATGACCCCAAAAATGCAAATTCACCACTATCTTAGCATAAGTCCCTAATTTAAAGAAATTCAAACCATTTTTGGCAATGGTAAATAAAACTCAAATTTTATTTTTATGAAGTAACATTTAATCTAAAGCATATAAAATGAGTTGGCAGGGACAAATATTTGAGAGAATGCAAACTGTTGAGAAGAGAATGGATGGGTATTGGTCAATAAATCCCTTAAACTTTATGTGGTTCAAAAATATGTTCCAGTAATGTGTTAAGAGGCAAATATGGTAACAAAGAGTGCTCCTAAAGCAAGACAGGATGTTCCATATGTTGTTTCAAGGGTCAAGCCACAACCACGATAGTTAAATTCCTAATTTAAATTCCAAAAATACATTTTATTGTATTTATTATTTATTTAGCTCTCTACCTAGGCGTTACAAAGATTAGATTTACATAATATAAGATGTGCCTAAAACAGCCTAGGCAAAAATTAGAACTAAGCAGTACTTTAATTGAGATGACAGATGATAGCATGGATGGGCTAGTATTGGGAAGCAAAATTATCAAAAAAAAGGAATGGTAATCCAAAGATAAGAAACACTTCAAACAATATTGCATTCCTAAAGGAGTCGTTGCTCTAGTTCAGTAGAAAGCATATTAATAGGCCAAGTAAACATAAGAATAGAAACATAAAGTTCCAACAGTAATATTCTGTACTTATCAAAATAATTTTGGAAAACGGAGCCTATCAAAATTCATGTGCGGATTATCTGAATCCTGACAGTATCATCCATAATAAACTTCTATTCCAATAATACACCTTCATAATATTGCTTTATCTGACAACCATCTTGTGAATAATATTTAGTGAATGTAGAATTTTTCCTGTCATACAATTCAATCACAATTGAAATATTCCATATCATAAATTAATTCAAATATGCGATAACGTGTTATTCATTTATTTGGGTAGTTTACTATAGTAAATATTAACTACAACATTGGATATTATAATAAAATCACAAATATTTGATGTGGGTAGACATTTGTTGTGTAACAAAATTTTTTGCTTGTCCATTAATATAATATTATTTAACATTATACTAACATATCTCATACTTTATTGTAAAATATCCAAATCTTACAATGAAATCATGATGGATAGTCCATACATTTAAACATGTTCCTCCCTGTAGTTTCAAATTGATATTTTATTAAAATAACAGGAATTTTTTTAATCAGACATGAAACGACTATTACTGAAAAACTACCGAAGTCTCCATAATATCAAAAATATGTAGTTAATATGCTAATAGATTTTATATACATGGTTACTATTTACATATGATTTTATGATACTGGTTACTATTTTTATTTTTATTTTATAACTGTCTATAGTTACAAAGGAGACTTAAATCTTATATTTATCAAGTCAGAGAATTTGTTTTAGCAGCACATATAAAAGGATAGGTCAGATTTGTTTAATTAATTTGATTCAATTTGAGAATTTATGCAACCAAAGCATTATATGATGATATTCAATATTTTATTACGTCAGGTACAAAGGATGGAACAAAGTCACGTACCTTGCTTATTTTCGTGTATTTGTATATGTGTGAGCACTAATGCACTTCTCTAAGGTATATAAATGCTTGACATGCGCCATGCTTTCATAGTCAAGTTAAATGATTTTTGACCCAAATCTATTAACCTGGCACTCCTGTCCAAAACTGGAATGTGAAGTTAAATATGTCTAAGGACAGACAATGGGAAAAGGATATGAGAATATGATCACATTGAGACTCATAAAACCAATAACTAACATTACCAAAATACAAATGAGCAAAACTTTTTTTATGCTTTGATTTGCACCAAACCTTTCTCTCCTACAAATGTAGAATCAGCCACAAACTGGAATAGGTTAAAGGCGTAGTATACAAACAATTAAAATATGGAAAAATATCCAAAATCGAAAAAGGAAACATGAATTTATAAATTAATTTCATAATATATCTCAAATTTTATAAAAAGTGAAATGAGAATTTGAAACAATTGATACCTAGTGGGTAGTGGATTGATTACAGTCAAAAGGGAGCAGCTTTAGCCATGGACTGGTCGATTACAGCTTTGAATTGACGAAAGACGCAGCGGGTCTCGAGCAAGGACGACCTTGCAGTGGATGTTTGTGAAGAAAGAAAGGAAAGGTAGTTAAGAATTAGAAGGGGTAGGGTATGGAAACGACATTACAACTTGATGAAGCCAATTTGCCAATCAACAGTGAAAAAGGATACCTGATAAATGCAGCCTCTTATTGTTCTGTCCTTCAATAAATGAAAGCCCCTTCCATCTCATTCAGCCTTGCCATGCTTCTATGACTTTTGAAAAATTATGATCCTAAGAAAAATCATTTACCTTTATCAGGCCACAAATTCAAATAGGCAAAGATTAGAGCATGGTTTTTTAACTAATACTCCCTCCGTTCCTATATATAAGATGTTTTAGCAAATTTGGTATGTTTCAAAATATAAGATGTTTAAGGTTTCATGCTCTCTTTATTCGTGATGCATAATAAATAATGATACTTTTTATGCATCTATCATGTTCTCAACCACTAATTGTTTCTTTGTTAATGACTTTTTTCCTTCTTTTTTTTAAAGTTGTGCATGAAAAGAAGCAATTTAAAAGAATAAGGCAACATTGATTAGCTCCTTAATTCTTGTGCAAACAAACAAAACATCTTATATATTGGAACGGAGGGAGTATATATTATTTTTTGTTTGATAAATTTTCTTTTGAACTATTTTCTTTTGAAAATGGACACTATTTCAAAAACACTGTTGTTGGATTCAAAATTCATGCATATTTAATTTGACTGGTATTAATTTTCTAATTTGTGTCTCCAAGCATAATAAATAAACCAACATATTTTGTCTAGAATTAGATGGTGAGAGGACGCCATTTCTGGATTCTTAATGACATTGGAAAACAGCTTCAGCTTTCCAAGAATATATTGTTTATTAATTTTTATAACACAGACACCATCATTTATCCTTGTTAATGTGCGTAGAGTTCCCTCTCTAAGTTTATAACATTAAGGGAAAACAAACATGAACAAACTAAGATTTAATTGCATAACTTCCACCTATGATTTCTGTAAGGTACAATAAAAAGAAGTTCAACACGTGTTAATGTGAAGAAGAATAAGCCCTTACCAATCGTTGACAATTATACGACCATGTCATTTAAGCACGTAGCCATCATACAGGTTGCATTGTCGCCAATATAATAAAATTGCTATTTTTAAAATAAGGATCTTTTAAAGCACCATGCCCATGTACTTTCGATTATATATTAGAAGTACATGAATATTTAGACACATGAAACAATTACAAAATCAAATCCTTGCCATAATCATCTTAAATAGTAAATAATTTAAAATACAAAGCAGGTCATCGTTGTGGTCTGCATAGTGGGGAAAGTATAACATAGGCAGTCAAAGTAACTTCAGACCTAGTATTATCTATATTTACTGTTTATAAGTAGAAGTAAGAACTTCAAACCTAATCAAAGCAACTTTAGACAAACCCGATTAGAAAATCCGACTCTTCCATCACCGCTGTACACATTAGATAAGCATAAGCTAACCCAATCATTATCAAATCTTAAATCATCAATAACTAAAAATTAAAATATATCTGGTAATAATAATGAATATATTAAAATGTTCCTGTACTGTAACAACATCCACGTAGACTGGAAATAAAAAAGATACCTAATAATTAATATATAAAATGAAAAGGGAATAAAAAAAGATCCATACAAAATTATCTTAGTATTTTCTGCTTTCAACTTTGATGATATGGAAACAACATTACAACTTGTAGTAGCCAATCAACAGTGAAAAAGTAAAATTGACAAAATCAACCTCTCATTTTTCTGTCCTTCAATAAATGAAAGCCCTTTCCGTCTTATTTGGCCTTGCCATGCTTGCATGACTTTTGAAAAATTATGATCCAGTGAAAAATAATTTACATTTATCAGGCCATAGATTCACATAGGCATAGATTAGAGCATGTTTTCATAACTAATATTACTTTTTATTTGATAATGTTTCTTTTGAACCATTTGCTTTTGAAAATGGACACTGTTTCAAAAACACTATTGCTGGATTCAAAATTCATGACAATGGATTATGATAGTTTGAACATAATCTTCTTCTTCATGTATATTTATGAAAGGACAACTAAGAAGACGCTTAACTCAAAATCGACGAACGCAGGAGGAAGAGGAGGAAAAAAACGCATACCTTAAAGATGGAGACGTAGACGAAATAAGGGCGAAATCGGTCTAGGGCTGGGAGATGCAGATGGATGGAGCAAGCGATCAACCGAAGGATGGACAGAAAAATAACTGGGGAAAGAACGATGGAGAGGGACAGAGCTGAGTTTTGTACATCAATTTTTTTTTTCTCCTTTTTTCTGTTTGAAAGGAAATGGGTACAGTGAGATGAATCGGTAGAAGAAAATCGAGAGGAGGATGGGGTTGAGCGACTCTTCGAATCTAAATTGAGATAATATAAATTTAATAGATAATATAGATTTAATAGATTTATATTGTTGTATTATTTAGATTTAATAAAAATATCTTTAGAATTTTAAGGTGAATTTAGAGAATTGAGAGAATTAAGGGGAATTGAAAGAAATGAGACAATTAAGGAGAAAGCTAGAAATTCTTCTGCTTTACTATTATTTAATAGATTTGCAACATATTAATTTGCAGGTTCCAACAAAAGTGAATGCATTAAGTTTCCATGTGTAGAATATACAAATTTTCCATAAATAAATGTTTGGTCTAAAGCAAATATTACCAAAAATATTTAACTGAATAAACATGTCGCTTCTCCAGAGAAAACAATCAAAAAACTGTAAAACTCATGATGGTTTTATGACACGAAAAGAATCTATATACCACCATCAAATACAACAAAGTGCAGGCTTTGTAGTGTATGTAGCTCAAAAATTATATGCCGGCATGATGACGTACTAATATTTGAAAAGTAAACTTCATATATGTTGTTCAAAAATTGCATAGATGCGGAAGACCAATAAACAGGATGTAGATTTGGCAATTGAACATCTAATCTGATAGCAATTATTATAGTATTTCAAACAAATAGTAAATAACTACAACGAAGACACAAAAAAATGCACAATATTTACATTGGTTCCACTACCATCGAGATATTGTACGTCCAATTCAAAAGTGAGAGATTTTATTCCATATGTGAGAACTACAAGAGATTACAAAATAAGAGTTTAATATCCAAACCTCAAATTAGGCTTAACAAGAAGAGACACTCCATTTGGGGATCACTGACACCATGTCAGGATGTGTTACAATGAAGTCTACCATCAATATATTGCCACTGAAATCTGTATGAGTCATCAATCAAATTATCAAGATATGTTAATAAATAATGGAGGCAAATGTAACAGATGTCGCAAACACGGTAAGTAAATCGCTAATTTCATTCATTAGCAAAGGTGGAAGAAAATAATCCATGTATTTATTTCTTTGCCATCTCGTGCAAATGAAATCAATAATTTATGCATTTCTATATTAAAAATATCTTCCATTTTGCATATTTGTTTCCATCTATTTGTAATTTTTTATCACCAAAATATACCACCATATCTTGATGCCAAATCACATATCTTCAACACCTCCACCTCGAGTCAAATTCTCTTTTCAATATAAAACTCTTCAAAAGAAGCCTACATTAAACCAAAATCTCATAGTGAGATAGAAACCAAAAATGAATATTTACCTAGTGGGTTCCAGCGAAGCTACCACCCATCGCACCTTGTTAACAAGCTTGGACTATGTCTCCGTTTGCCAACAAAATCTTGCAAATATCCAAAACCAAAAGAAGGCAGATTCCAAAGTAATTTCAACACCACTAGAGCTAAAAATAATTCTCTCAATCACCACTTCAAATACAGAGCCAAAATCCATGTAACGACCCGGATTTTTAATTATTTTATTTTGAATATTTTAGTTGGTTTTAAGTATTGTATTAATAATTTAAAACGATTCCATAAGGATCTATTTATTTAAAACAATGTTTTAATGTATAATTTATAATTTAATTATAAACGAGCTCGTAATGTCACGGTAGTTCATAATATTACATTTTAAACTTCAATTGAATATACAAGATCCAATATAAATCAGATTTCTTTGAAACAAGAAACGTTTGAATTTATTAAATTGTATCTTTCTAATGGAAGTGAAAAATCGAGATTTCGTTTTATAGATTGTAAGTTATGTCTAAATCAAATTTTCAGAAAATCGTTGCGGAGTCGTGTATAAGCCATAATGATTTATTTAATATAATTAAATATTGGTTCTGAATTTGGATAAGATTTTTGAGACGTAGTTATAATTTAATTTATAGAATTTTACTGTAATTTTTATTTTGAAAAATAAACAACTTTTTGTTTAATGTAATTTACACCTTAAATCAACATTTTGGAACTTCACAATATAAGTTGATTTGTCTAGTTTATTATATTTCGGAAATCGTAGCGCATTGATCGATATAACGATATTTTTATTTTTGTCCATGGTGGTAGATAAATAAACCATGTATTTTTAAAATGGTAGTGCGGTTATAAAATAACTAGATTATTTTCCTTTAGTGGTTAATTTAACATGCCATACCAGTTCGAACTAAATTATTTGTCCTTAACATCAAAGTCAATTCTTGTAATTGTAACCCGACTTACTTGAGTCCGATTTTGTTCACACTTTTTAGCAAGTGTGAACAAAACACTCAGCTCCTATTGGAGGAATTCAGGGGGGTCCATGTGTGACCCACCTGATTCCTCCAATAGAAGGAAAGTGTTTTGTTCACGCTTAGAAAAAAAGTGTGGACAAAATTCTATTCGACTTACTTTCAAATCGAAACTGTATGAATTTTCAAAACAGGTAATCTCAAATCATAGACTTATATATATAAACTGCAGACCTATATAATAAATGACGAATGCATCCACATGGCTACTGTGCAAAGAATTCATAATCTCACATGGCTAGATGGAAAGCTTAAGCATGCAGACCTATAGTTCTGCAAGAGACAAATTAAACAAATGCACATGTATCTGCGCCTATATATATCATTTCAAATGCTAAACTGAAATTTTTACATGCCTACGCTGAGAAATATGTACTAACTATAACCACATTATCATATTGACCTTTACGTTAGCTTTACTAGATCTGGGTTCACCGTAGGCTGTTGGACGAGGCTTCTGATGTTACAATACTTCAACGAGGAGATTCTCTATTTGGCCACATCATGCCATTTTCGATTCCACTGCTTCAAGCTTTTACTGTTTTGCTGTACAAATATTGCCAGGTGTCGTCGAAATTTAATGAACGAACATATGCTAAACAGTATTTATACACATGCCTGGAGAAAAGGACGCAGACCTATCCTAATCTAAACTACGTGCTCGCAAGTATTATCACCTTATAAAATACAGAAGCTCGTCTCGGTTGCTCATGGATGATCATGTTGAAATTAATGATTCAAATATTAGTGGAGAAGGAAAGAAATTGATTGATTGTCAATCAATTAATTGGCTTGTTTATGGAAAGGGATAAGAGGAAGATTTTTTTTTGGAAGAAAAATAATTAATAGGCCAATCAATCAATTGATGAAGAAAGGGAAAGAGATTGAGACCATAATTATGCCATCCATTTATGCTCCAATCAAATCAAGGAAGATATTTATTTTTCTTCATGTCCTAGAAACTTCTATTCTTTATCTCCAAGAAATCCCTATATAATTAGGGGTCATGTTATTGTATGAAAAAAAAAAGTAATCCACCATTAGTCTTCTCTCTATTGTAATCTGTTGTACTCATTTCTTCACTGAGAAATAAAGGTTGTTGGGTCTCCGTGGACGTAGGCAAAGCCGAACCACGTTAAAAATTGGTGTGCTCTTTCCTCTATTTTTGTTCTCTCTATAAATTTGTGCCACTCGTTTTTTATTTTTGGCGTTGTTGAAATTGTTGACAGACTAGATCATTGGGTTAATTCGTATTCCGCTGCCCAAATCTCTGATTTTGCACTACAGATTGGTATCAGAGCCAGTCGTCCTGTTCAAAGACTTTTTCAACCATGTCAAATTCCGCAAAGAATAACGGTGGTAGAAGCGCTACAAATTATGGAGTTGCTAGATTTGATGGAAAGGGGGATTTTGGCACATGGAAGATGAAGATGGAAGCGGTGTTGAAGGAAGAGAGGACATTTAAAGTTGTCTCAGATCCAGAGAAATTGAAGAAATTACCACCTGAAGAGTTAGAAGAATTGGAAGAGGATGCTCTTACTACCATCCAACTTAGCCTTTCTGACGAAGTACTTAGAGAGTTTTCTCATGTGAAAACTGCTAAGGAATTGTGGGATGCTCTTCAGAGAAAGTTCTACGACAAGTCTCTCACCAACCGCATCATCTTACAGCAACAACTTTATTCTTTCAAAATGAGGCCTGGAACAGATGTATTTGCTCATATAGATGCCCTCAACACACTTGTCATGAATCTTCGAGCAGCTGATGTAAAGATTGAGGATGAGGCGCAAGCTGTTATTCTTTTATGTTCTTTGCCTGCAGAGTATAACACTTTTGTTAACTCTATGATCTATGGGCGTTCGTCTATTTGCTTGGAGGATGTGAAGATAAATTTGCATAATGAGATGTTGAGAGGAAAGTTGGAAAGCATGAGCATGGAGAATGATTCTGAAAGCCTTGTTGCACAGAGAGGAAGAAGTCAAAGTAGACCCAAATATGGTGGAGACAGAGCTAAGTCCAGATCTCAGTCAAGAGGAGCTCGGAAGGGAGTTTGTCATTATTGCAGAAAACCTGGACATTATATTGCAAATTGCCCCAAGTTGGAGAATAAAAACAAAGCTGTTCCCCAGAAGGCTTCAGCATCTACGGCGGAGACATCAGATTCAGATAATGATCCTGGCATTTTTACAGCCTCTGCCTCTCCTATGAAGAGCACTATGTGGATTATTGACTCGGGTGCATCCTATCACATGACACCGGATAGGCACGTTTTTTCCACTTATCGTCAGTTTGATGGAGGAGAGGTTCTCATGGGAAATAATGCTGCTTGTCGCATGATTGGTATTGGAACAGTAAAAATCAGGATGTTTGATGGTGTTGTTCGCACTTTATGTGATGTCAGGCATGTGCCTGATTTAAGGCGTAGTTTGATCTCCATTGGAGCATTGTGCAATTTTGGCTTAAAGTGTGTAATAGAAAAAGATTCATTAAAAATTACAAATGGCTCATTGACAGTGATGAAAGGGGTAAAAGCTGGAAATCTGTATTTGCTGAAGGGTACAACTGCTGTTGTGGAGTCTGCTTCAGTTATTGATTCAGTTGATTCCGATTCTACCAGATTGTGGCATTTTCGTATGGGCCACATTGGAGAGCGCAGTTTAGAAGTATTGAGAAAGCGAGGCTTGATTGACGGTGTTCATCATTCAAAACTTGACTTTTGTGAAGGATGTGTACTTGGAAAGCAGACGAAGGTTTCTTTTGGCATTGCAGAGCATAAGTCTAAAGATGTTTTAGAGTATGTTTATACTGATGTTTGGGGCCCCGCACCATGCCTATCTTATGGAGGAGCCAGGTATTTCGTTTCATTTGTTGATGATTTTTCTAGAAAAGTATGGGTTTACTTTATGAAGTCCAAAGATGAAACTTTTGATAGGTTTCAAAGTTGGAAATCTCTTGTTGAGAAGCAGTCTGGAAAGAAAGTGAAGGTTCTTCGTTCAGATAATGGTGGTGAATTCACTTCTCAAAAATTCATCAAATTTTGTGAGTCCGAGGGAATCAAAAGACACTACACCACACCAGGAGACCCTCAGTCAAATGGGGTTGCAGAGAGAATGAATCGGACTTTGTTGGAAAGAACTCGTTGCTTACGGCTGACTGCAGGATTAAATAAGAGATTTTGGGCAGAAGCATTATCTACGGCGGTTTTCCTTATCAACCGCACACCTTCTACCGCCATAGATATGAAGATTCCTAAAGAAGTATGGAAGGGAGGGCCTGTATCATATTCCTTTCTCAGAGTGTTTGGTTGTCCAGCTTATGTGCATGAGAGCAAAGGGAAGTTGGATCCAAGATCGCGCAAGTGTATTTTTCTTGGTTATAAGAAAGGAATTAAGGGTTATAGGATGTGGTGTCCTACTACCCAGAAGATTGTTACTAGCAGGCATGTTACATTTGATGAGAAGGCTATGTTGAAGGTGGAGCCTTCTTCTTCAGTTAATGATGATGTTGAGAGGACAAATTCAGAATACCAAACACAAGGCAGATCATCAGACTTCCATACAAGTAAAAATGGTGATTCAGATGACACCGTGGTTGATAGGGAAGAGATAGAAGATCAATCTCAAGGTGGAGCTCAAATTCAAACTCGACCAACGAGAGAGAAGAAAAGACCTACATGGCTTGATGATTTTGTGGGATTAAGCATTGAAGATATTGACTTTGATGACATGGCAGCTTATGCATTAAGCATATTTCATGATGAACCAAGAGACTACAAAGATGCCATTAGTTCAGTTGATAGCTCCAGTTGGCTAGTAGCAATGGAGGAGGAGATTGAGTCTTTGCACAAAAATCACACTTGGGATTTAGTGCCACTTCCTTCCGGCAAGAGAGCAATTGGATGTAAATGGATCTATAAGGTGAAAGATAGCGGCAATGGTGACTTGAGGTACAAAGCAAGATTAGTGGAGAAGGGTTATGTTCAGAAGAAAGATGTGGAGTTTCATGATATTTTTTCTCCAGTCGTTAGACATACTTCCATTCGCATTCTTTTGGCATTGGTTGCTCACTTTGACATGGAGTCGGAACAACTAGATGTCAAGACAGCATTCTTGCATGGTGATCTTGAGGAGGACATTTATCTACAGCAGCCAGAAGGGTTCATTGATAGCAGCAGGCCAGGTCATGTTTGTAAACTTAACAAATCTCTTTATGGCTTAAAACAGTCTCCTAGACAGTGGTATAAGAAATTTGATAAGTTTATGATCTCACATGGTTACTCTAGAAGCTTTAAGGACCAATGTGTCTATTTTAAAAATTGTAATGATGATATCATCTATTTGTTACTTTATGTTGATGATATGTTGATAGCTTCTAAGAGTATGTCAAAAATTTCGGAGTTGAAAATGGAGCTCAGTAAGGAATTTGAGATGAAAGATTTGGGAAATGCACAAAGAATTTTGGGGATGAATATTCAGAGGGATAGAAAGCAAAGAGTTTTGAGGCTCACTCAAACTCAATACATCGAGAAAGTCCTATCTCGATTCGGTATGGAGAATGCTAAACCGGTGGCTACTCCATTAGGCTCTCAATTCAAGCTATCCAAAGATATGTGTCCCACATCGGATGAAGACAAAAGGGATATGTGTAATATTCCTTATTCTAGTGCGGTTGGAAGCCTTATGTATGCTATGGTATGCACAAGGCCTGATTTAGCTCATGCAGTTGGTGTTGTCAGTCGATATATGTCTAACCCAGGTAAAGAGCATTGGCAAGCAGTGAAGTGGATACTCAGATATCTTCGTGGCACTTCTTCAGTTGGATTGTTATATGGTGGAGTAGATGGAGACATCTCTCTTAGAGGATACTGTGATTCAGATTATGCTGGGGATAGAGATGGACGGAAGTCGATGTCGGGCTATGTTTTTACACTTGGCATAGGCCCGATTTCGTGGAGATCAAAGTTGCAGTCAATCGTAGCTTTGTCGACTACCGAAGCAGAGTTAATGTCGATTGTGGAAGCAACAAAGGAAGGATTGTACTTACTTCAGTTGTTGGATGATCTTTCAATGGAGCAGCGGACAGTGGAGCTATTTTCAGATAGTCAGAGTGCGATTCATCTTGTTGAGAATCAGGCTTATAGTTCACGGACGAAGCACATTGATGTTAGAGGCTTCTTTCTAATGCTTGAGGAAGAACGAAGCAAGATCAAATTATTGAAGGTGGGTACTTCAGATAATCCTTCAGATATGATGACCAAGTCACTTCCAAAGGACAAGTTTGAGCATTGCTCAAACTTGATCAGTTTGCTTCCTGTTACTTGAGCGCCATGGGGCGCTGGGCCCAACAACTTCTATGTTGATTGTTGAAGATGAGTTAATGAAGAAAGATTGCCATATTTGAATCAAGGTGGAGTGTTGAAATTAATGATTCAAATATTAGTGGAGAAGGAAAGAAATTGATTGATTGTCAATCAATTAATTGGCTTGTTTATGGAAAGGGATAAGAGGAAGATTTTTTTTTGGAAGAAAAATAATTAATAGGCCAATCAATCAATTGATGAAGAAAGGGAAAGAGATTGAGACCATAATTATGCCATCCATTTATGCTCCAATCAAATCAAGGAAGATATTTATTTTTCTTCATGTCCTAGAAACTTCTATTCTTTATCTCCAAGAAATCCCTATATAATTAGGGGTCATGTTATTGTATGAAAAAAAAGAGTAATCCACCATTAGTCTTCTCTCTATTGTAATCTGTTGTACTCATTTCTTCACTGAGAAATAAAGGTTGTTGGGTCTCCGTGGACGTAGGCAAAGCCGAACCACGTTAAAAATTGGTGTGCTCTTTCCTCTATTTTTGTTCTCTCTATAAATTTGTGCCACTCGTTTTTTATTTTTGGCGTTGTTGAAATTGTTGACAGACTAGATCATTGGGTTAATTCGTATTCCGCTGCCCAAATCTCTGATTTTGCACTACAGATCAAACAAAAACAGTGGAAAAAAATGGCGATAACTATTCGTATGCATCCTATAAATCGCTAAACTCAAATATATGATCTTCTGGTGTACTGCTCCCCATTTCCAAGCATATTCTCATGCATTCGAAGTACACCAGCTAGCTGTCTCACATAGAACGCCAAACTAACGAGGAATTTCCGGCGTTGGCAATGATTTTTAGATTGCAGGGCCATCTAAAGAGAGGGAGGGGCAGATAAGGCGCGCCGGCCTAGGGGGTGCGGTAGCTAAAATCCAATGGCAAGGTGAAGAAAATGGTGGCGCACCTTTGCTGTGTTGCTAGAAGATGCGTTGGCTACGAGATGATTCGTGTTCCAAGTAATGGTGGGTGATGGAGTTTGGGAGCGTGTTGCTGTTGAAAGCCTGAAGCCGAATTTTCATGGGGAAGCGACATGGAGGTCGTGAGTAATTGTGAGGGGAGCATTTGTCGTTATGTCCGGGTACTAAGGGATGTGCTAGGGGATCTTGTGGAGCAGCGAACGAGCAAATATCTGGAGTTTACCATGAACAAAACAATGATAAAAGAGAGCAACCTGTTAAATGAAGGGGAGTAAAAGTCAAAAGAAATGGTGCCTTTCTTTGGCAGTGCGAATCATTGTTTTGCAAATAGAAGTTGAGTAGTGGCAGGGTTAGAGGGGTGTGGCGTCCGGTGCATCATGGCGTAACTGCATTTTAGTTTGGTGGGTTTTGAAGGGTGTAGCATGAGTATTAGTGGGAGAGGAAGGAGAATTAACGGAGGGTATTAATGTTAAGAATGGATTAAGGTATGGAATTAACTAATTAATTAATTTTTAAAGGACGCTGCTACAATACCCGAAACTTTTTTTGTTAGAAACTGCGGATCTGAGATTGGATGGTGGAAATTTGGGGGGACGAGCTGAAATTCAGGGAGGTTATGGTAATCCAAAGGCTGATTTTAGAGCCGCATAAAATGACAAACGTTTTATCGGGTAAAGAAGCATATTCCATTTTTAAATTAACGTTTAATGATAATTAAATTGAATGAAAAACTTGTAACAAGCATACAAAATTCATTGGTGAACAATGTGGGAAGAGTTTGGAGAAACAACATTGTTCCATGCTTGGAAACACGACGGTGTATTATCATGGTGATGAAATCATGTTTATGGTTTGGATGTGTTCATGGAAAAAACGAAGGTGGTGTGGGAAAGTAAAGGTTGTATGTATGGGTTACAGCAGGGAGATTCTAAACGTGATCAGCTGTAAGTTAACCAACACTAATTATGGTAATTAATAATTAATTAGAATTAAGGTTGGACTGCCAATTAATTAATTAAAAATTGGTTATAATTTGTAAATATTATATATCGTGTGTTCTTAAACAGATTCAAATACGGCTAGATCCATCGAAGTCATAGCAACGAGATCTACGCAGTGGAACAGACGTGGCTGAGTAAACTGAACGTTGTTGATTAAAAATGAAATCAAAGCAGGATCGTCAACTGCGACCCAATGTGAGTAAACTCACTAACTCTGGCTTGTTTACGTTTTTATATAAACGAGTTTTAAATTTATTTCCAGTAATTTTATATTATGTGTTGGTTGTTTGAATGAATGGTTGATAAAATTGGTTGAAATGGTTGATATAGTTATATCATTGATCGATTATTAATTCTGTTTACTATGACATTTCATATTGATATGAAATTAATATTATTGATGTTGATTAACATCTGTGGATGCAGGGAAACAGGTTGGACGGACCCAACTGGGTTCCTCAATATTTCTATAACTGTTTTTCCTTAATTGTGATGTATGATGTGATATATATATATATATATATAATCAGTGATTGACTTTGTTGTGTTTCAGCTACCTTGGCCTAGAATTTTGTTATTTAAATACCGTAAAATATTTTCAGATATATAGAAGGAATTTGGGATTTAAAAAGGAAATTTATTCCCAAAAATAGAAATTTAATTGTTGAATAGAGTTGAAAATGGAAAAACGGTTCAAATGGATGAATCAAGAATTTTTTTGTAAATGAAATATAAATAAATTGAACCATTTACCATTGGATATGTTGAAATATAAATTCAAATTTGAATTTCTATGGAGAAGTGGAAATCAGTTTTGAAGCCAATAGTTGAAATGAGATTTAAACGAGATTTTGAATGATTGAAATAAAAAGAGATGAGGCTTGTATGAATAATTCTGAATAAAATTTATAAATAAAATTTGGGTTTCAGATATGCTTAAATGTATGAAATCAAACTGTATATAAAAGGAATATATTCACGATTTAAGTGAATAGTTTAGAAAAAATATTTTGCAAATGAAATATCTCCAAAGGAAATTTAGATTTGAAATATGAATCCAAATTGTAAATTGAGTGAAAAGGGAAACGGGTAATCGTTTTAAAAGAAAATGATGAGTTTTAGTTCAAAATTCAGAATATAAAATAAAGTGTGATAACATTTTATAGACTGGAATGGTTATAAAGGAATTTGGTAATGATTTGGAAAGGATAAATTCAAAAGTGAATTTGGAATTTGAATTAAACCTAAAATGGTAGATGAATTCCGAAGTTCGAAATATAAATCGAATATAGATTATTCGAGAGAGAATTATTTATTAGAATTCGATTATATCGAATTTAGGGAAGTAGTTATTTTTACTTTTCATTTTGAATCAAATTTAATTATTTACTTGTTAATTGAAATTAATAAGTACAAGTTATATTTTTATACCAAATATTTGGAAACAACGATTATAACGGTACTGTTATAATAAATGTTTTGTAAATCTAAACAACGATTATAACGCTACTGTTATAATAAATGTTTTGTAAATCTAAACAGCGATTATAACGCTACTGTTACAATAAATGTTTTGTAAATCTAAACAGCGATTATAACGCTAGTGTTATAATAAATGTTTGTAAATCTAAACAACGATTTTAACACTACCATTATAATAAATGTTTTATAAATCAAATATTTGGAAACAACGATTATAACGCTACCGTTATAATCAATGTTTTTCGTAAAAAAAAGTGGATTCTTAGATTGAATCTAAGAGTCGCGTAAGCGATGTTTTGTTAAAGTTGTGAGCTTTGACTATTTCAAAGTTGAGAATGTTGTTCAATTAAGGTCTGAGAGGTAATTATACCCCAACTTGATTGACTTCATGATTGATGAAGGAATGGTTAAGGTTCGATTATGAAGATTGGTTAGCAATATGGTTAGTTAATAAATCATAAATGGTTTGAGTTATAATAACGATGTTTTATAACATCGCGTTAATTTAAAGGATTTTGAAATATTTCCCTAAATAAAATAAGAGATATTCTCTACGCATAGAAAATGAAATGAATTGGTCAACGAGGAATTAAGAAATGGAATATGGAAATATTTTTCAATATTAATATGGTATATTTTATGAATATAGAAAATAAGGATTCGTGAATTTTTAGAAATATTTTCTAACTGGAATGAGATATATTTTCTCGAATAAAGAAATAAGGATATTGGAAATGTTTTTCTAAGAATCGAGAGAGAAAATAGAGCTTTGAAAGGATACCAAAGATGGGAAATGGGAATTGGAAATGATAAAATAATGAGGAATTGATTTAAAAAGGGGCCTGTGTTGTTTGATGATTGATCGATAAAATTTCCATTTGGAAATAGGATCGTTGGTTGTATGGATGTTTTCTTTGATAGTTAAATCACCGACTATCAAAATTTTATTTTATTTTGTACCTCCGTTGTCAATACGGAGAGACCGGGATCAGATTTATTATCTGAAAACCACTCCGTATAGGCATAAGCGTTGCGAACCGAAATATGTCTAAGATAATTAATGACGGAGTAAATGCAAGGGCTGTCCTGTTAATCCTAGGTAGAAATTGCCTAAGATAGATTAATAGAATGGTTCCTTTGGTTTGTCCAGTCCGAGGACAACGTATATGGACGGATCTGACAAGATGGCATTCAAAAGCGAATGGTGGCAAGTTGTTCTAAAGCTAATCGTTGCCTCAAGCCTCGTCAACCGGGAAATGACAAAAATCGGGCATGCAGCATGGCCAAGTGGGTCATTCCCATTGGGGGTATTATCACCAGATCTAGTGAAATTCCACTTGCTTCTTATTCTATTCGCTGCTATATGCTTTCAGTAACGGTTGCTGATCACAACCGTTGGTGATAATATGCTCGGTACACTCAAATTAAATGAGTAACCAGCCATGTGTGGGACTGGTTGCAAGACGTTCTTGTTGAACCCAGTGTATTCCCCTCTAGAGATACACTATCGAAAGGTGGTTCCATACCTTATCATGTTGGAAATCCAATCTCCAACAAGCGGCCTACGGTTTTTGATTTTATATTATATATGAAGCGTGAGATACAAGTGTTCCGCTAGATTCTATTTATTTGTTGTAGATACTATTATAATATCAACGGATTTGATATCAAAAATATTTTTGGTTATCGTAAGGTAAAAACCATCTGTGCTTATGTGTGGATCGGTCTTACGATTATCATTTCTTTTGAAAGGATTTTGAAAGTTAAACAAATGGTTGGAGTTTACTCACACCAGTCGCATGACCGACCCAGAGTTTATTTTGTTTTGTTTTACCTTCATCTCTTGGGTGCCCAAATTTGTACGGGCAGTCAAGTAGTCGGGATTTTTTAGATTCACTTGGTGGAGTTTTAAGCAGAAGACTTCATCAGTTAGCTATAGACTATTATAATTTCCGTTGTGTACTATGTTGTATCTAGAAACAGGTGTTTATAACTGTTCCAGATATAGCTGTTGTGCTCTGATGATGGTATGAATACACAGTTACTGATTTGTATTTCCAAAGTTATGTTATTTAATATATTTTATTCGTTTCGCTGTGAGATTTATGTCCTTCAATTTCTTCTATTCTAACTTTTATTTCTTTCTATTTCTCATCCTCTAATTTCTTTCTATGAATGATTCGTGTTTCTGTGCAATTTGAGTTGGATGTGTGGTGTAATTAGTGAATTCAAAGGGTATGGAAATTCGGGCCATTACAATCCAAATATCTATATGCAAGATAAATCTCTCTCCTTCCACGTAGCTGTATGTAACACCACTCCTTTAAGACGACATCATAAAATCAACAATGTAACACAAATGCACCAAATATGCCAAAATCAGCTCTATGAATCAAACTTTCTAAGGCGACATCATAAATCGATAAGCCTCAACGGCGTCAAATCTATTACCAAAATCAGCTACATCAGATATAGTTTCTAAATCCAATGGTCCTATCAATACACTAAACTCTTCATAACCTAACTCTCATACAATGCGAGCCGCACCGAACAGATCTCTACCTTGGCGAGCAATGTCGCAACTGAACTTGAAGTTATATAGAGTCCTCAGACACTTGGAAAGACCAGTAATACCTCCAGCAGTTCGTCTTAAGTCGTTATCACCTCTAAGAAGTTTCGCCAAGCTATTTTCTAGAAAAAAGCCTCTTTTCTATGGTTAATTAGATCGCGTTTTAACATATAACTCCACCTTAATGAGAATCCGGAGCTCAAGCTACATTAAAGTTTCAAGCCTGGAACACTCTTCTCTCAAAATAGTCTTCTCTACTAAAGTCTCTTTCCCCCAAATAGTAATAGCATAATCACCACTGAATCTGTCAACCTTTTGTAGAAATAATTGATGCAAAATTTAACATAAATCGCCTTTCTCTGATATCAATCTATTGTGCAAAAATTGAATAATGCGGAAGAACAATAAATAAGATCTGGATTTGTCAATTGAATATCAATCTAATCTGATAGCAATTATTCTATTACTTCAAACAGAGTGTAAATAATTACAACGAAGAAATAAAAAGACATACAATATTTATACTAATTCCACTACCATCGAGATAACGTACTTCCAGCTCAAAAGAGAGAGGTTTCATTCAACATGATAGAATTTCAAGAGATTACAAGAAAGAGTTTACATATTCAAACCTCAAATTAGGCTTAACAAGAAGAGACATTCCATTTGGAGATCACTGGCACTATGCCAGGATGAGTTTACAATGAAGTCTACCCTCAATATACATTCAGTGAAATCGTGTGAGTTATCAATCAAATTACCAAGATATGGTAATAAATAATGGAGGCAAATCGCTGAGGTTATAAATGACACAAACGTAGTAAGTAAATCGCTAATTCCTTTTATTAGCAAAGATGGAAGAAAATCATCCCTGCATTTTTTTCTTTGTCATCTCATGCAAATGCAATCAATAATTTATGCATTTCCATATTAAAAATATTTACTTTCCATTTTGCATATTTGTTTCCATCTATTTGTGATTTTTTATCACCAAAATTAAACACTCCACCTTGATGCGAAATCACCTATCTCCAAACACCTCATCTTGAGTCAAATTTGTCGGATCTTGCTTTATAGCGTTTTGATTATGACAACTATATATGCATACACACCTACACCCCCCCACATATATATATATATATATATATATATATATATACTAACTCTGTTTTGCAGGAAGAAGCTAAACAACATATTCAAGAGCTCAAATTGAAGATTATATGTGTATAGAGTCTGTTAGTGTTAGTATTTATTGTTAAAATCTTCCTTGGTGATACACACACATGAACACTTTTAATTTATAAGATTTATATAAGACATACACAAGGTATAGACAGGAAACAACAAACATACGTCTGAAATTTCCAATTCAGGCGTCTGTTTGCTAAAAGAAAAATAAATTTAGAATAATATTCAGATGTATGTACTGAATTATCAAACATTTGAATAATGGCCGAAACAACCTATTTCCTTGCTGTTTGAATTTTTTTCAAAAACAGACATCTGAATTTTTAATTCAGACACCTAAATTAATAATTCAAACATCTGAATATTGGCTGAAATAGTCTATTTCCTTGCTGTTTGAATTTTATTCAAAAATAGACATCTGAATTTTTTATTCATACATCTGAATACAAAAGGATGCAACCATTCAATGAAGAGTCACAACTTTTAATTCATATCCTTCCTTCGAATCTCTTCGTGAATGATTGTAACCTTTTGTATATTATAAATAGAGGTTTTATCAGATGTTTTTCTCATGGAATCTTACTTTAATTCTTTCTATCTTATCTTTAGCATTCGGATTCACAAGAGCACTCTATTTCCATATTTCTAAGATTTCAAATCTTTTAAATCTTCCATATTCTTTCACAAATTACAATATTATCATCAAGGAAAAATTATATGAAGGGTATACATCAAATTGACATACCCGTGTTTTCAAGAACACAAGTAGTCAACAAATTCTTTGTATTGTGGAAGTCCTCTTCAACGGTTGAGGAAAGAAATCTCATTCGGCTGTTCGGATAGCTGTAAACCTATTCCTTCGGGTGAAGCGAGAGTTGTTGTGTTTAGTGAAATACCAGTAAGGAGTCTGGGACTGGACGTAGATAGTGGTCTGAACCAGTATAAAATCGAATATGTCATTTTATTTACTGCTATTACTCTACTATATATACTTTACCTTGCTTATACTCCATAATATACGATCCTACCACTGCATAGACTCTTTTAGTTGGTATCAGAGCAAGGACATCCTATAACTGTAACATTGTTATTCGATATTTTGATAAAATGGAAAATAATGCTTCTACCAGCACCTCTACATTTTCCGAAGGACAATCTACTCAAATTCCACCATTATACAATGGCTTACATTACAATTATTAGGCTACAAGAATGAGGATATATATGCAAGAAACCGGCTTTGATGCTTGGAATGCAACTCAAACAGAATTCACAACACACACAGCTGAATACTCTGCATGGACGATAACTCAGAAAAATGAAGCAAATGCAAATTCCAAAGCTATGAACATGCTATTCTGCACTTTGGATGGAAATGAATCCAATCGTGTTAGCATCTGCACTACTATACATAAAATATGGGAAACACTCAAAACTATTCACGAGGGTACAAACAAGGTCAAACAAACTAAGATCTCAATGCTCAAGAACCAGTTCCACAACTTTAAGATGAGACAAAATGATACCATCAACGACATGTACTCAAGATTTCAAGATATTCTTCATGCCTTAAGAGGGTTAGGAGATAAATATAGTGACTTTGATATTTTGTCAAAGGTACTAAGCTCTTTAACCGACGAATGGGAGAGAAAAGTTTAGCCATTGAGGAAACCAATGATTTATCAACAATGAAACCAGAAGATCTCATAGGCAAGATCAAGTCCTATGATGTGAATCTCCATGCTAAAAAGGAACAGGCACAAGAAAAAAAGAATGTAGCCTTTCACGTTGAAAAATTCCTCAAATAAACCTTCATCCTAAAGCTTATAATGTTTTAATTGTCATAAGAAAGGTCACATGGAGACAACTGTCCGAAACTAAAAGAGAATCAAAAGAACTTTAACAATAAGAATAAGAAAGAAAAATTCAAAAAGAAAGCCTTGTTTGTCACTTGGGACAATTCAGATTCAGATTCATCTGATAGTGATAGCGATAGCGACAATGAGCTAGCATACGTGTGCTTCATGGCTCAAGAATCCGGGGTTAATGATTTATCTTATGATGATTTAATAGAAGTAAACACTGAATTTTTTAATACTAGAAATACTCTTAAAATGAAACTTAAGGAAATACGTGAAAATCAAAATAAAGCTGAGTTTGAAAGATGTTAACCGGTATTTTTTTCCGGTCCCAAAAGTATACAAGACCCACTCGACTTAACACGTCAAGTGGTGTTAAAGCTCGAAGTGTTGCCAAGTTATTGAAAGATCAAACCAAGAAGAGGACGATCATGCAATAGCTTCATAACCCCTCATATCGCTTCACTTGACTCGCCTCTCTCAGCTCGCCTCGTTCTGCTCGCCTCGCTCACCTCGCCTCATTCCACTTGCCTCACTCACCTCGCCTCACTGACCTCGCCTCGCCTAGAATCGCACCACTCTATAACGATTCGCGTTGCATCGCGTCCTCACATCTCGCATCGCATCCAATAAGGTGTGATGGCACCGCGTCCCTTGGGATGCGATCGTGCCGCATCCCTCTGGATGCGATGCCATCACATCCAAAGGATGTGACGCCTTCCCCAACGCATTCCCTTTGGGATGTGATTTCCGCTTCCCATGGGATGCGAAAATCGCATCCTAGAGAGGGATGCAAGTATCTCCTTCCACCATTCCAATGTGATGCGATTTTCTGTTGCTAATGAACCTGCGGTGCAATTTTCTATTGAGTGGTTCCCGAATCCTACCTACTCCCACCTAACCACTCCACTATAAATACCCCCAAGCTCATTTGTTACAAGGGTTAGAAAATTGCTGATTTGACATCTCCATAGAGCTCCAAGAGACCTCTCTAATGGCATCTTCATTTTAAGGAAGAAAAAGGACGAAAGTGACTTTTTCCATATAATCATATATGATGACTATGACTTCAAATTACGTGAAAATGCTTATAACAAAATGCCTAAAAGGGGCTCATAGCTTGTAAACCATTGTTATCAATAAAATATTAGCAGCTCTTCCGTAGTGGATGTAGGCCCCTCAAGGGACCGAACCACTATAAATATCTCGTGTCATTTACTGCTTTTCTACACTTATTTTTTGTAAGTGAAACCATATTCTTAAGTAATTAGGAATCTTAGATGCTGTTGACATTTTTAGGCGTCAAAATTCTGGTGCTTTCACTGAGAACTAAGACTCACATCTTTGTTGCACATTACCATCTCGACTCCAACGTGCTTTAGGTTACTTCCCTAACCTATCGCTAAGTCCGCTTATGATGGATAAGTAAACAAAGAAGACATTGGTCGGCACTTCTACGGCATCCGAAGTTGATACATCTTAGCGACCCCAACCGGCGAATATCCCAACCGAAATGGACATGCTTCCTCCTACGGACCCTTAAGCCCCTGTAACCCAAGCATGGATTTACGCGCTCACCAAGAGGGATGAGACTACGACTCTCGAACTCAGCCAAGCGTTGAAATCTAACATCGACCTCATGTGTCAACTTCAAGAGAGTCAATGCGTAGTCGCCCAACTCCAACTGGCTTAGAACAATCCTCAAGTGAGGCGCATTGCCTCAGAAACTTCTTCCTCCGAATCTCGGGGAGTACATCAATGAAGGAAATTTAGCCTTAACAGCAATGTTGTTGTCCGCTCTAACTGTCACACCAATGGTCACAATAACGACAACGAGAACGGGAATGGTGATAGGATCACCATCACCTGTAGTAGGGGCACACCTCACCATAATCGATCCCGACTGCTCATCGATGACAAACCAGGTTCGAGTAATCGCCTCCCTCCGCGGCAAGTTCCAACTGTCGCCGCCCAGAACATGGCCTACTCTCCCAACAGCTCAACATGCCCATGTCCCATAAGATCAGAATGAACATCACCCTGCTCAACCTCATCAACCATATCGGAACTAGACAATCGTTGTCTCTCACTCGAATCTGTCAACACCTCCGGCCAACTAGCCATGGAGTTGGTCAGGTAGTTCAGGATGCACATTCCAACTCCGAAGAACGCTCTAACCTTATCCAACCTTTACCAAGGTCCGACGAAGTCCCTTAAAATCTACCTCGAGCGATTCAACACCGCTCTCGCTGAGATTGATGATCCTGAACTTCGTACCACCCTCTTCTAGTCACTGAAGGTGTGCTCCCTACCTCAGAGTTCCGTGCTTGGACCGACCGGAAGCAGCCCAAAAACTTAGAGATGCTCTATGAAAAGGCGGGACAATTCCTATGCCAGGAAGAAGCAAGACGCAATAGGGATTTATGGGTTAGTCACTTCGATGACCCA
The DNA here is from genome assembly GCA_030737875.1 of Allium sativum. NCBI lineage: Eukaryota > Viridiplantae > Streptophyta > Magnoliopsida > Asparagales > Amaryllidaceae > Allium > Allium sativum. The sequence continues at coordinate 28,759 of JASFAX010004261.1, forward strand.
TACGCTAGAACTGTCAATGACAACATTAAAGGAAATCATGCTAGGAACACCTCCGTTAAAGGCAAGGGGGAAGCACGCTACAAGGGAGGCCGAATGTCTGCAAACAAGGCGGTCGCAACAACAACCAGACCCCAACAGATCCCAAGAGACATGACCGCTATCAAAACTGCAGGAGCTACACTCCATTGAATCGAGACATGGAGACCATCTTCTTAGAAACCTGTAATATGCTCCAGTACAAGAATCCCAACACAAGGGAATCGACTGACCGCGAGAAGAACTCTGGCAAGTATTGCAGGTTCCACGATACGTATGGGCACAACACCAACGATTGCCGCCATCTCAAGTACATGATCGAAAAAAATCATATGTGAAAATACCTAGAGAAGTATGTTCAGGATACTGCTCCTCCCGATTAGGCCACGGGCTCTCCAACGCCTGCACTCCCTGCTCCTGCAAATGCTTCCCCAGGGCCGTCCAACCTAAGGTCACGTGGCATCGTGATCAACACTATTTGTTCGGGCCTCATCCCACACACAACAAATTCTGCAAAATGGAGGAGTACGCCAACTCCATAAAGCACGCCACTTACGAAGCTTGCTCCACTCTAGACGAATCGATCCCCGCCATACTTCAGAAGACAATGCGGGACGATATCATCTTCCGTGAGAGGAAGTCAACGGGGATTGAGATCCCAACCATAGACTCCTTCATCATCTCTGCTCAGATTGTCCCAGCTTTCGTCCGAAAGATATTTATTGACTCATGAAGCTCGGTCAATATCATATTCAAGGTGGCTTACGACCAAATGAAGTTGGAGGCCAAAGACTTCAGGACCTGCCACACAGCCATCCATAGCTTCAATGGATCCCACCAATCAACCAGTAGGCATGATTGACCTACCCATAGAGCTTGGAGAGGGGGATCAGAGCCGAGTCTGCATCCTCAACTTTGTGGTCATTGACGTCTTTCTCCATACAATGCTTTCTTGGGTCAACCTGTCCTCGCAGAATTCTGGGCCTGCCTATCACCATGGTCTCTACTAATGAAATTCCCAATAGAGAATGGGATCGGTAAGGCGATCATGCCACAGCCCGAGATTGCTACCTCATAGAGTGGAGGAACGCGCACACTAAGGAGAAGGGAAAGAATGTGCCTCTGCCTTCTTGCACCAAGACCATATCCGCATAGTAATCAAAGGCGTATGAATCCTGGCTCAGGCGCCACTGCCGTCTTTCTGATGATCTCGATCCAAGGAAGGACGAAGAACCCGATTTCAAAAGGCCTATTCGGTAGAGCCAATGGTGGACGTTCCGATCAGCCCCGACGACCTAACTAAGGTTTTGAAAGTTGGATCGCAACTCCACCCCGTAACAAAGGAAGAGTTCGTAGATTTCTTAAGGGCCAACCTCGACATGTTTGCTTGGACACACTATGACATGTATGGCATCGACCCAGGAGTCGCTTGTCATAGGCTCGCCGTAAATCGCTTACAACTCCCAGTCAAGCAGAAGCATTGAATCCTGGGGAGCGATAGGTCAACACAACTCAGGGAAGAGGTCGATAGGCTACTCAACAACGGATTTATTCGAGAATTCTACTACCCGAATGGGTCTCTAATCCATTCTTGGTTAAGAAGGCGAACGGGAAGTGGTGAACATGTGTCGATTTCTTCGACTTAAACAAAGCATGTCCAAAGGACAATTCTCACTTCCGAAAATCGACCAACTTGTCGATTCAACTGCAGGTTACCAGCTCTTGTCCTTCATGGATGCCTACTCGGGCTACAATCAATTTCCAATGTATCTCCCCGACCAGGATCATACCTCATTCATAACAGACCTCAGACTCTATTGCTATCTCGTCATGCCTTTTAGTCTCAAGAACGCTGGAACCACATACCAATAACTGGTCAACTTCATTTTCAAAAAAATCAAATCGGGCGGTCCATGGAGGTATACGTGGATGATATTCTTGTTAAATCAAGGATATCGAACGACCACGTCTGTGACCTCCCCGAATTTTCTGGTGTCCTCTGCCTATATGACATAAAGCTTAATCCCTTGTAATGCTCTTTTGGCATTACATCGGGAATTTTTTTAGGTTTCATTGTCAATTCGCGAGGCATCGAAGCCAATCCAAATAAGATCAAAGCAATTCGGGACATCTAGGCTCCTCAGAGCATCAAGGATGTTCAGAATTTAAACGGGAAGGTTGCCGCTCTAAGTCAATTCATCTTAAATGTAACTGACTAATGCATCCCCTTTTCGACTTGCTCAGAATGAGGAAGCGCAAAGTCTCATGGACACTGGAATGCGCTACCGCATTCCAGGACCTTCTGAATCACTTAGAGCGAGCACTTATCCTTTCCAAACCTGTGGATCACAAGGGCTTATACATTTATTTGGCTATTTCTTTACAAGCGGTCAGCTTAGTACTCGTGCGCATTGAAGATCGTGTCCAGCGACCCGTCTACTACATCGGCAAGAGACTAACATGGGTAGAAAAGAACTACATTAAGCTTGAGAAGTTGGCTTATTGCCTATTGATCTCTTCTTGGAAGCTATGCCCTTACTTCCAATCTCACCCCCATCAAAGTTTTCACTGACCAGCCGCTACGACGGATCCTATAGCGATCTGAGGCATCTGGATGGCTTTTAAAGTGGAACATAGAACTAAGCCAATTCGAGATCACCTTCGTTCCTCGCCGGGCCATCCTCGGACAAGACTTCCCTGATTTCATCGCGGAATTCACCATTCCGGAAGAACCTACTTTGGAGGACAAACGACTCTCTAGAACCCCAATGGAAGCTCTATGTGGATGGATCCTCTAGCAACTAGTGTTCCGATGCTGGACTTATGCTCATCACCCCTAAGGACCAACCAATATGTCATTCTTTGAAACTCGACTTTCTTGCTACCAACAATGACGCTGAGTACGAAGCCTTGATAGCCGGATTCAAAATTGCAATTGAACTTGATATCAAGGCACTACAAATATACTCAAACTCACTTCTCGTCATACATCAGGTATTGGGAGAGTATCAAGCCAAGGGGGCACGGCTCGCTCCCTACCTCGCTCGGGTTGCGAACTCCTCGTCAACTCCGACTACTACCTCATTATGCACATCCCTCGAGGACAAAATGAAAAGGCCTACTCCTTGTCCAAACTGGCAAGCTCTAGGGATGCACAACTTATGGGACTTGCCCCCGTCGAAGTACTCAACACTCCGAGCATCGATTAGATGTAAACTAATTCGGTAGCAACGACGGAGACCGAGCCCGAGTCTTGGATGATGCCAATCAGGAACTATTTGCAACATGGAATCCTCCCCGAGTGCCACAAAGACAAACGAGCACTCACCCGAAAATTTTCTTGCTACATCGTCCTGGACAGGGTACTCTACCGCAGGGGATTATCTATTCCATTACTCCGGTGTTTACCCCTCGGCGACGCTGAACATGTATTGTTGGACGTACATGAAGGAGAGTGCAGTGACCACACCAGAGGGTAAAATCTAGAAAAAAATGGTCCTTAGACACGGTTATTTCTGGCCGACACTAGACCAAGACGCGGTAGACTATACACGCAAGTGCGATAAATGTCATAGATTCTCCAAGATTCCAAGAACCCCGCCTATCGAGCTAATGCAAATGGTCAATCCCTGGCCATTCTCCATGTAGGGAATAGACATCATCGGGACTCTCCCAATGGATAGAGAGTGGCACGTTATACCATTATCGCAGTCGGTTACTTTACCAAATGTGAAGAAGCCGAGGCCCTCATTGCAATCACTACTAAGAAGGTAATAAACTTCATCATTTGCAATATTGTTATCTGATACGGGGTCCCCCAAGCCATCGTCTCTGACAACGAAACCCAGTTCGAAATCTCAGAGTTCAAAAACTTCTGATGACTGCACAAGCTCGAGAAGAGGTTCTCAGCGATGGCTCATCCCCAAGCCAATGGGAAAGTCGAGGTTGTCAACAAAGTGATCAAATCCATTATCCATAAGCGTTTGGAAAAGGCCGGAGGCTTGTGGGATGAAGAACTCCCTCTGGCCTTACGGGCCTACCAGACCACCCATAAGTCAGCGACTGGCAACACCCGTTTTGCTCTTACTTACGGATCTGAAGCCAGTATTCCCACTGAGCTAAAGCTCCAAGCTTGTCGAGTCATTTACTACGATCCAAAGACCAACCAAGACCTCCTATTAGAGTCACTTGACCTGCTCGAAGAAAAAAGGAATGAAGCCGAGCTCAGAGCTTCCGCCCAGCGCCAATGAATTACCAGATACTTCAACTCTAGAGTCCGTTCCAAGAACCTAAATGTCAGTGAACTCGTCCTAAAGCGGATCTTTCCTATACCGACTAATCTCAGTCCTCGATGGGAAGGTCTGTACATCTTACACCGAAGGTTCGGAGATGAACCTTCAAGCTGGCAACCACCGATGGCGCCGAACTCCGAAGGGCTTGGAACAGTGAACATATTCGCCACTACTTCACATAACTTAGTGTACAATTTATCCGATTTCCAACAATGTTTTGTTTTCTTTGAATTCAAGGCATTGTAAAGGTTGTTACTGCCAAAGTTATTAGTAAAGATAGTGTTGTTTCTCTATGCTATGGATGTGTTTACCTATTACATGATATGCTTGATTAACTCTCATAACTAACTTGCACACAAAACGCACGGATCCCCGGACCGGCACCCTGAGCACGGGAGTCGATACCGCCACTCGAGTCTTGAATCAGCAACGAGACCGAGTAAAAATAACCTGACTCGAGCCTCGAATTAGCAACGAGACCGATCATTAATAACACCACTCGAGTCTCGAATCAATGACGAGACCGAGTATAAAACGTTCTGCTACCCAGTCTCCGGACTTGGGGGCAACCCATCAGCCAAGTTAGTGTGAGATCGACCACTCCTGCGACTCCATCCGACCCATCGGGTCAGGATCCAGGCACTACTCGAACCTCGGCCCAGCACCGAGACCGAGTATAAATCGTTTTTCTCCCAAGTCCCCGGGCATGGGATCAGGCCCTTAGCCACAATCTAACCCACAGGTCTGGATCCGGGCACCCCTTGGCGAATAAACGACGCCCTCGCGCTCTAAGTCTAAAATAATGATGGGAGATCCAAAAGTCGGACGATTTGCAACGTCCAAGCTTCCTAACGACTTAGGACTGACGATCTCTTGGAGGTCCAAGAGAGAGAGAGAGCACCTGACCTGAATTCCGTGCGACTCAGGACTCCGTACCAACGGAAGGCCCGTGAGAAGAACCAACATGCGACCTCTGCGCGACTGAGGGACACCCTCTCGTATGGAGTCTGCAATTACATTTGGTTGAGTGTAACAACAAGTACACTTATGTAAGTACAGGACGCAAGAAAGCATAGGACAAACATTCCAACACTTGACGCAAATGCGATATAAGAAAAACTAACTGATACCTTCATTCACATAACTAAGTCAGACTGCATATACCGATATCTTTCTTTCCTAACGACTTGGTGTACATGAAAACCATACTGTGCCTCCAAAAGCCAAAAGGCGAGGGTTGTACTCGCATATACTATCGGCCTACATTACTAAAATAAAAAATGCCACAATCACTTAGGCAGCTCGCCCTCCTCCACTTCCTTGGGCTCCTTCTCTCCATTCTTCTTCTTCTTGCCCGAACCGCCGTTTGACGGATCATCCCCTCTCTTCCTTCACTTCCTGGAACTACCCCCTCCTTTCTCCTTCTTCTCTTTGAGTGGAGAAGGGAAAAGAGAGGCTAGCAGGATCTCCTCCTCGTTGTCACTGATTTCTATGATCTCATCATCAAGTAGAATTTCCCGCAGTGGCGGAGGAACAACCTCGCTTGAAAGTGCAAGTGTTGGCGGCATGCTCCCTTTCCTCTTGGACCAGGTCTTCAGCACCAGCTTTTGCTGACCTGTCTTTCCAGCCTTAAATTTTCTGGCCTCCGCTTCCTGCAGCTGTTTGTACATCTCTGCGGCCATCTTCCAAGAAGCCTCTGCATTGGCCTTTGCTTTTAGATCTGCCTGCTCCTTCGCAGCAACCTCCTTTTCCCTTTGAACCTTGGCCGCAACATCTTGTTCGGCTTTCTTCCTAGCATCCACCAGAGCCGCCTTCCGGGCTAACTCGTCATCAACCTTTGTCTACTCTTGCTCCTCGGCTTTAGCATGGAAGTTAGCCTCCTGCTCTTTTAACATCCCACGCATTGTGGGTCCGCTTACTTTAGTAGTTTCTATCGTCTTACCCTCATGCCCGTCTCTTCCCACGAAAGAACTAAATTATGATAACTCCTCCTCAGTGAGCGCAATATCTGTTCTTCCTCCCTCGTTGAGCTGGCTCGCAAATCTCCCACTTCGAACTTGGGCTGCCCAAACTCAGTCGGATCCAGGCTCATTGTAATTTTCGCTCCAAAGGGCTTTGTACATCCAAGACAAGGCTTATCAGTCGGCTAAAATCTGGCATTACTATAAGTTTAGGTACTTACGAAAAGGGCGACTTTACCTATAGACACATGCGGTGCAGTTCTGACAGGCACCAAGCCCCCGCCCGTCGTCTAGATCAAACTCTCAACACTGAACCCCGGTTGATACAGATCATATTCAACGGGGGAGCAACTTGCAAGTTAACTGTTGGCGCAGACGGCCCAACTAGCTGTTGGGAAGATCTACCTCCATCAAACTCATGGGCCACCACCAAACTGCTAGTATCCACGGGTTTTCCTTTTGCGGTGGCCCGCTCCGCCATTGTGTCACTCCTCAACAGCTCTCTTCCCTCATGTTGCTTCAAGTGTTCTGCCTCTTTCAAGTGAGAGAACATGAAGTCAACTTTGTCGACGGCACCCACCTCCTATTCATCGGCCTCAACTCAACTACTAGCAGCTTGGCCCACACCTTGGCCAGTACCCCGGCGTAATCATCAGTCCATGACACATCGCGGTACTAGAGCACTTTAACATACATATCCCATATGTAAGGGTCCAAATCATGTTCGGCCTAGGCCGCAACATCCTCCGCTGCAATTCTGATCCGCTCTACCTCTCTCGCATGCTCGGCCCTCACTCCATCCAACTGGCTTAATGTATCTTGGGCCTTTCCTCGGCCTTTTCCTTGTCTCTCTTGGCCTCCTTAACCTTCCTCTTCAGATCAACAACCTCCTGCGACAACCTCTGAGTTTTTGCATTCTTAGCACTTAATCTCTCGTTCTCCTTCTGTAGATCCTCATTATCCTCCTGAAGTTGGGAGACCCCTTCGTTGTCCTTCTCCAATTCGGCATTGAACCTCTCCAAGTCGGCTTTATCTTTCTTGATGGTCATAATCTCAGTTGTAAATTCAACCGATGTGTCCTTGAAACTCGTAGCCGCATGCTCTGCCTCCCTCTTCAACCTTCCTTGTGCCTCTTTCAGCTTCACTGTGTCAACAACAAAAAGTTAGTCTTCGAATGGGGCACTACGAACACAAAAAGCTCCTACGATATAAGGATAAACCTCACCTATCTCTTTCTCTAAGTTTTAGACAGTCGTCTGCTCAGCATCAATGGTCATACCATGGTTCTAGATCTCCATGTTCTTGGCGCGAATCAAGTCAGAAAGATGCTCAGCGTACCTGCTAATCTCTATGACATTGCGATAAGCGTGGTACACCTTCTTCCATACAAGAGCGGTGTCTTCCTGGGGAGTCAGACTAATATCCGGCATAAATATTAAGTCTTCAAGATAATACTTGGGGAATTGCTCCTTCAAGAGGGAAATCTTTTCCGCGTTGGTTAGCGGGGGGACTTCCGGTCCTCCCCTTGACGTGCCCGTCCTTGGTGGCCTGTGACTCACCGGCTGAACAACATGGCTGGTAGAACACTGAAATGGCTCCACTCGAGGGGTAGGAAGAGGGAGCGTCAGAGCTTGCGTCCTGGTGCCCGTAGTCTCAAGCCTGGAATCTTCCCCTGAGGATCTATATGGCAGTGGAGATTCTGAATGTTGTTGATATCAGAGGTCGCCCCCGTGACCACGAGATCGGGAAGACAAGGGTTGTTTAGCCTCTTTCTTAAAACCACCCAAAACCGAGTTTTTTTGTGGTCTCCAGCCCACCGATCCATAGCCACGATGCCTGTCATCGCCACCTCCACGTGCCAATTCACCTGCACAAAGCAAAACCAAAGATCAGACCAAGGCACTCTGCTCACGTGAGCAAAATGCTGTTTTATGCAGTGTTTATGAATGTGTGCCCTAACTGCGCTCTCTACAGACCAGACTGAGTCCCGCGAGGAGGAGTTGTTCCCCCGACGGGTAGAGTCAAGCTTCCAGAACTTGTGCCACTAAGCCAAGACGGTGGAATCTCGATTGGAACATCATCCAATCCTTTAAAATGATCCGCTCTCTCCAATGAAGCAGCGCTCTCTAAGAGAGTAGGTCGCACCTCCAACAATGCCAACAATCCAGGTGCGAAATCCGTAGACGGACTAAAATCGAATGATGAGATGAACTCCAAACTCTTCCACTGTAACAACCCGTATTTTTGAATAACATGTTATAACACAAATGGAGGCAGAATTAAACTGTAAAATCTGAATCAAGGGAAACGGGCTGTGCCATTGCGTTCGTCTCGGAAAAATACGCGAAATAGAGTCCGAGTTTTCGGAAATCGGAGTCCGTATGACCAAGATATGGCCTCACGAAGTTTCACGAAAAATTCACAAATTAAAGTATACTTAATTAAGTGAAATGGGTTGCGCAGAGGAATATATATATATTGATATATATATATATAATTGAAAATTAAATAAATAAATATGCAAAAATGTTCAAAACAGCGAATTGGGAGAGGGGAATAACCGAACCGGCCGATTTTTGAGGTCGACCCGAGCTCGCTGGGTCGACTAGGGGTTAATCCAGGGTGTTTGGCTGTCAACCCGTGGGCCGATTCGCTCAAATGCAGATTTTGCATTTGAATGGTTCTCATGGTTCAGCTTTAATCTAAAGGCCCTAGATGGTTCCTACACTTGACTTCTTCCCCAAGACATGCTTTGATGGCTTGGATTGAATCTAGGGTTAATCCTATGGCTAATACTATCCTAATCCTCTATAAAAAGACACCTAAACCTAGCCTAAATCACCATTATTCAATCCTACAACTAAACTATGTCAAATTTGTTCCTCTCATGGCCTCCACTCTCATGCTAAAATTCCTAAGCCTATTTCTATGAGAGATTGTGAGTTCATACAAGTGCTTTCAAACTTGTATGAGTGTTCTTAGTTTGCATTCAAGTCAAGTTGCAACATTTCTATTTCAAAGCAAGGATTTTTATTGATTTGGCGCAAGGGTTTTTCAATTGGGGCTGATTATAAGAGACCAAAAAGAGACGGCTGAATGATGCCCCGGTTGTTCAGGCGGACCATGGTCGTGCACATCAAGTCCGGAGTTGAACACGGGCACCGGTAGGTTTGGACTGTGTATCATGGTATGGTGTCAGAGGGTTACACCGTAGGGCCAGATACACCCTAGGTTGGACCCTGCACAGTCAACTACATTACATGATTACGCCGTATGACACCGACACTTGACGAGTTAGGCTTATAGGGAGCCGATCGACTAGACCAAGTAGTTGGACCTTGATCTAGGTCATCTCAAACTATTTGGGCCAAGCTTGGGCCAAAGGATCAATTCTTGTTTTTACTTGACATGTTAGAATGCTAGTACACCCGTGGTGCAAAACTTAACCTTAATTATGCGATGACACCTTTATCTATCTTGTTAGTTAATCATCATACCAGTATGTTGTTATCCTTATGTTCATCTCAGCTTCTCATGCCAGTTAACTTTACTAGTTCATAGACAGATAGTAGTAGGGCTTACCAGTCTTTTAGACTGACCTGTTTTCTTTCGCCTCTTGTCTTCCGTTTCCCCCCCTCAGGTCCTCAGGGTGGGAACATTGGAGCTTAGCTTGGATCTTTCTAGCTTGCTTACTGGATTTGCTCATGTACGGGTTTGGACATTGAGCTAGCTATGGTTTATCACTTCACTTTGGGGATAGTACTTTATGTATTTCAGTTTTTCAGTTTATGCTTTTATCTAGACTTTATTTGTTGGAAAATGATGACTAAGTACTTTATTGTAACTTAACTATGGTTTTGGAAATGCAAGTTTTATCCGCTGCTTTACTACTCTGTTTTACTTATATGTTCTGTCTTGTGATATCTGCATGCATGTTTACCTTGTTTAAACGCCCCTCCGAAGCTAATGTCCTTGCAAGAGTGGCATTAGCGGAGGTGGGGTGTTACATTTGGTATCAGAGCATAAGGTTTACAAGATTTGGGAAAAAGGTTTTTTTTTAAACTTACCTTTTGAAAAACTATTTTCAAAACCAATTAAGTATTTTTCCAAGAAAAGTCTAGTTATTTTAAAAAGGCTATTCCCCAAAAGCCATAGCACTATCCTTCGTTTCTTCGTTCTGAATCTATCTTTTTCTTCGTTTTAGTATGGCCGATAATTTTTCCATCCCGGAAGGCGTACAAGTACCCGTCTGGTTCCGAAGATTTATGGAGGCAAGGGCGGATGAAGCCGGCCCCGCTAACATTTCTCCTCCTTCCTCCGTCGCTAACATCTCTCCTCCTCCCGTAGCTGAGGTTCCTCCTCCCCCTCAGCATCCGCAAGAGGATTTCGCAAAGCTTTGCAAAGACTTTAAGGCGATGGGTTGCAAGAATTTTGTCGGAACGGAGACTCCCGTGGAGGCAAGAAACTGGTTAAAGGAAACTGAAGACCTCTTTGCTATCTTTGATGTGGAAGATCGTAGGAAAGTTCTGTTGGCGGTATGGCTATTGAAAGGGGAAGCTGCTTATTGGTGGGTAGTCACCACCACTACTAGACCCATTGAGACTTGGGATGACTTTAGGAGAAGGTTTGGACTAAAGTTTCTATCATCGACAGAAGAGAACCTTCAGCTAGAGAGGTTCCTGTCACTAAAGCAAGGGGACATGACCGTTAGAGAATACGTGGATAAGTTTAATCAACTTGCTCAGTTCGGTCTAGAATGGGTTAACACCGCTCGGAAGAAGGCCCTACGCTTTGCTCTAGGATTAAATGAGCCATTGCGCGGTTTGGCCATATCTCATATACCCCTGGGGGCGACCTTCGAGAGTTTGGTGAATATGACC
>JASFAX010004262.1:0-39927 GCA_030737875.1 Allium sativum
CTTGGGATCCTAGAGAAGCGTTTCCATTTGTCGCACTTGCGAGCATAGTCAGTGGTGTCTTGTCGAGCGTGGGCCAGTAGTAATCGTGTCAGAGTATCTTCCTGGCCACTGTTTGCCCCCCTGTGTGGTCTCCACATTCGCCTTCATGCACTCTAGTGAGAATTCTTTGGGCGTCGTCATGGGCCACACATCTAAGTAAGGGGACAGGGAAGCCTCTTCGATACAATATCCCGTCTACGAGTAGGTAGCGGGCTGACTAGCGGGTGAGCGCTCGCCTTTCCTAGCGGCTCTCTAGAAGGATCCCATGTCGCAAGTAGCTCTTGATCGGCATCATCCATGACTCCAGCTCTAGTTCGGTATCCATGACAGTGTCGGTTTGAATTGGTTTGATGCTGGGAGAGTTGAGTACTTCGATGAGGGTGAAACCCAAAAGGTGCAGATCTTCAAAACTTGCCAGTCTGGCCAATGAATCAGCTTTTTCATTTTGCTCTCACGGAACGTGAGTGATAGTGAAGTATTTAAAGTGGGTGAGCAGTTTCTGAACTTGAGCTAGGTACAGAGCGAGCCATTCATCCTTTGTTCGATACTCGTCTATCACTTGGCGTACAACGAGTTGCGAGTTGGAGAAGATTTGGAGAGTTCTCAGCTTGAGCTCGATCGCGATTCTTAGCCCGGCTATCAATGCCTCATATCCCACATCGTTACTGGTAGCAGAGAAATTCAGCTTTAATGCATAATGTATCGGACGTCCCTCGGGAGTGACGAGTACGATACCGGCTCCCAAACACTTGATGTTGGAGGATCCATCTACAAACAACTTCCACATGTTGTCGGGGGTTTCAGCGTCTTCCGTAGAGGTCCCCTCGGGAGCCGTGAATTCTACTATGAAGTCAGCAATGGCTTGCCCGAGGATGGCCCAGTGGGGAATGAATGTTATCTCGAACTGGCTTAGTTCCATACTCCACTTCAGCCGTCGGTCGGATGCCTCAGGTCGTTGCAGGACCGGACGCAGCGGTTGATTGGCATAGACTTTTATGGGATGAGCCTGGAAATACGGTCGGAGCTTCCGAGAGAAGATTAGTAAGCAGAATGCCAGGTTTTCGAGCTTCGGGTAGTTCTTCTCTGCACCTGTCAGTCGTTTGCTTATGTAGTAGACGGGTCGTTGGATGCGATCCTCGAGTCGTATTAACGCCGAGATGATTGCCTGTGGAGAAACAGCCAAGTAAACGTATAAGTCCTCGTGGTCTATAGGCTTAGATAAGATGGATGGGTCGTCTCTCAAAGTGATTCAAGAGTTCCTTGAATGCGTAAACGAACTCTGGGGTCCATTTGAAATTGTGTTTCCCTTTTTGAAGTAAATCAAAGAATGGAATGCACTTGTCGGTGGCCTTAGAGATGAATCGACTTAAAGCAGCGACCTTCCCGTTTAAACTTTGAACATCCTTGATGTTCTTGGGGATTCGGATACCCCGAATGGCCTGGATTTTCTCGGGGTTAGCTTCGATGCCCCGGGCGTTGACGATGAAACCCAGAAACTTTCCTGAGGCAATGCCAAAGAAATATTTTAGAGGATTGAGTTTCAGGTCGTGTTGGCGTAGGACATCGAACATTGCGGAGAGGTCGTGGGCATGATTGCTAGACACTTTCAATTTAACTAGCATGTCATCCACGTACACCTCCATGGATTTCCTGATTTGATTTTTGAAGGGTCGATTAACCATCCGCTGATATGTAGCACCGACATTCTTGAGGCCAAAAGGCATGACGCGATAGCAGTAAAGTCCGTGGTCGGTTATGAAAGAGGTATGATCCTGGTCGTGGAGATCCATCGGGATCTGGTTGTAACCAGAGTAGGCATCCATGAAAGATAGTAGTTGGTATCCAGCGGTTGAGTCGACTAGCTGGTCGATCTTTGGGAGCGGGAAGCTGTCCTTGGGCAAGCTTTGTTCAAATCAGAGAAATCGATACACGTCCGCCATTTACCATTGGCCTTTTTGACCAAAACCAGATTGGAGACCCACTCGGAGTAGTAGGCTTCATGGATGAAGTTGTTGTTTAGCAGTCGATCAACCTCTTCTTCGAGTGCCTTGGATCTCTCGGGCCCCAAGAAATGGCACTTCTGCTTGACTGGATGAATTTTAAGGTCTAAGCCCAAAGAGTGGCAGGCAATCGCGGGATCTATGCCCTTCATATCAGAATGAGTCCATGCGAATACGTCCAAGTTTGCTTTTAAGAAATCCACAAGGTCATCTTTGATGGTTGGGTGAAGGTGCGACCCTATCTTCAATGCTCATGACGGGTCGTTGGGGCTGACAGGTACATCAATCGTGGGCTCGACTGGGGTAGGTCTCTCATACTCAGGCTCTTCTTCTTTCCTTGGGTCAAGATCGTCGGAAAGATAGGAGTGGCGCCTGAGCTAGGGCCCAGACGCCGCTGATTGCTATGCTGAAGTAGTCTTGGCACAAAAGGGAGCGGGCACTGCTTTACCTGTGTCCCTGTTGCGCGCATTCTTCCATTATATCGCGTAACATTCCCTGGCACTGACTTGGTCACCTCTGACTGTTGCGATCCCGTTTTCTGTTGGAAATTTCATTAGGAGAGACCATGGTGATAAGTAGACGCGGAATTCTATGAGGAAGGGGCGTCCGAGGAAGATGTTGTATGATGAGACAATGTCGATAACCACGAAGGTAAGGATTCAGACTCAGGTTTGATCCCCCGTACCAAGTTCAACGGGTAGGTCGATGACTCCCACTGGACAGCTGGATGCCCCATTAAAGCCGTAAATCGTGGAGCGGCATGGTTTGAGGTCTTTGGCTTCTAATTTCATCTGATCGTAGGCGGCTTTGAAGATGATGTTGACCGAGCTTCCCGAATCGAACAATATCTTTCGAACGGTCGTAGCGCCGATTTGAGCCGTTATGACCAAAGGATCGGTGGTCGGGATTTCAATTCCCATGGACTCCCTTTCATGGAAAATGATGTCGTCTCGCCTGGTTTTCCGGAGCTTGGCCGGGATGAATTCTTCGGGAGTGGAGGAAGACTCGTAGGTCGCATGTTTAATGGAACCCACATATCCCTCCATCTTTCGGAAGCTATCATGCGGGGGGCTCAGTCCACCGCATATAGTATTGATCACGATCCCTCGACTCGCGTTAGACGGTCCAGGGGCCGTCTTGCCGGCCGTATGAGGAGCTGGCGCTGGAGGTTTTGGATTGGCTTCAGGTGGAAAAGGCTCTTGAACATATCATTCAAGCCGCTTCTCACGGATGAGTTTTTCAATTGCATCTTGTAACACCCCATGTCCATTAATGTCACTCACAAATGGAATGCATCAATGTCCATGAAGCGTTATTGTTGTATAGAACAGATAAATTATAAGAATAAATAAATAAAACAACACAGCGGAAGATAAAACTTATTTCATAGCATCATAACTCAAAACAAGCTTACATAAGTAGTTCCCAAAACCATTACAACAGGATCAATAGTCTTTTCCAAAAACTTCAAAGTACATAAAGAAGAAAATACTTAAATAACATAAATGCATAAATCCCCACTAAGCATAAGCAAAGCCATAAAGGTGAGAGAGTCCAAAGCGATACATCCACTCTTTTCAAGCAACTAAAAGAAATCGGCACTAAGCTGTAGTACTCCCTCCTTGCAAATCTGAGGGGGGGGGGGGAAGGAAAGAAAAGAGGTGGAAACAAACGGGTCAGACATAATGTCTGGCGAGTCCAGTAATTTTAACAAATAATAGGTAAGGTAAATGATCAAGACATAAATAGGCATCATGATATGGCTGTAACTTAGATAAGGTAGATAAAAAGGATGGACAAGATGATTTCGTTCCTAAGTACTAAGACAATCCTACACCTTGGCTAAGCGAACAACCCTCCAAGTGCTAACCCCGAAGACCGAAGTCAACATCAGACTAGCACCTAAAGGACTATCCAACACAACCAACATGTATTTCATTGCACCGCACTTTTGCTAAGTTACACCACATTACTTAATTACACCGCACATCTACTAATCTCTTTTTACTAGAGGTTGATCCCTTCCCACTAACTGTACTCAAATGTCAAACTTGGTAGTTACTTGTACCTAGCTACTATCGTAGGTGCCGGCTTGCTCCTACTACCGCTAAGGTACTCTTAATCTACCCATTCGATCGGCTCCCTAAACCCCATAGGCACCCGTGCTAGCCCCACAGTGGGGTGTATCACTCCCCAAAGTGGCAACCCCAATACCAACATGAAATGCACGACCACACCTACACGATGCAACAACGTCTTACCTACCAGCCCGGACCCATGCACGCACATGAACCCGTTGGACTTGCGTTGCCACCGCTATTCACGTTTTGACCTCTTATATTCAAGCCAGTAAGTGTGCCCCAACCCCGGCCTAGTACAAGGCCCAATTAGATACTAAACGGGTTACTTGTTGAAACGGGTCCCCATCCGACCCAAGCCTCCCACCTATGCATGGTCCCCACTAGGTTTTTCTCCCACTTAACAATTTTAATTTAAATGTCCATGTCTTACACATGCAACGGTTAAGTCCATACTTACATGTCATAATTTACATGTCCTATCTTATTCCGGTTAAGTCCATATTTACATGTCATAATTTACATGTCACCCCACTTAACCCTCTAACCATACCCATGTCTTATTATGGTTAGTATTCTTTAATTCATTCCTTATGACGAACGGTGCATGACCTCTCACATTAGACCGAACACTTTGTGGCCGCTGGATTTGCCGGGCGGTTCCGGGCAGTCCTACGCCACAAACCGGGTCTAACCTCGTGTCATTAACCGTTACGCCTACAATTCATTCCTTTGACCTCTCACATTAGACGTAAAATTGTGACCGCTGGATTTGCCGGGCGGTTCCGAGTAGTCTTACGTCACAATTGCGCCTAACCTCATGTCAAAGGTTCATTAACATCGTATTTCACCCATACCCAGTTTTCATGTCATATATATCCAATTAAACATATAATCATGTCTATAATATTGCCTATTCCAAATTGTCACTAATTACACATTAATTAGCCTCAATTACAAATTTACAATTTTAGGCAATTTCATCAATTCCATGTAATTCATACCCAAATATGCCAATTTCACATATTATCCAATTATCCAAAAAATCCAATAATATCCAATTTTCCAAATTTCCTATATTCCCAATATTCCACATCGTTCCCACGTATTCGCATTCGCGCGTATTTTTAATATAGGCTCGAAGATAGCCTAGATCCACAAATAAAAGGAATAGGGGTAAGAAGAGAGAATCAATTCATTGGAAATTGGAATAAAACATCATCATGAAATAAATAAGCATATAGACTGGCATAGAGACATAATAAAAGATTCAACATGAATAAACTGATAAAAGGTATGAACTTTACATAGAAACATAGGCATATGATGACACGAATCAAAAAGGTGAAGACTTGGTGAGATTTTCATTATAAACATATATATGAATCCTTTTTACAACTTTTTCATGTTATTTTAATCCCATTAGATCTGTGAAAATAACTGTACTCGCCTTTCATGGCTTAAGAAAAGGATTAATGAATTGAAATTGGTGCAGAAACGTTGAATTGACATTGATTAATCTTCTTTAATTGTTGTTGAAGCTCTAAACTTTGATTTGAATTGTGTATGAACACTTGAGATTTAATTTAGAGGCGGCGGCTAGGGTTTAAGAAAGAGCTTGACAGCATAATGGTGTCATGGATAATATTTTATGAATTAGGGTTAGGTCTTAAGGTGAAAATATAGATGTCTAGGATCAATTAGAGCTCTTAGATTAACCCAGAAATCATCAGGACCACTCAGATGCAACATCAGCCCTTAGCGCGAATCGGGCCACGGAGTGACAGCCAAACACCCTGGATCGACCCCTAGTCGACCCAGCGAGGCCTTGGTCGACTCCAAAAATAGTGCGGTTCGGCTATTCCCCCTCCCGATTTGCTGTTTTGAACTTTTTTTGAATATTTATTTATTTAATTTATATATATATATATATATATTTCTCTCATATCCATATAAACTTCAAGGCTTAATAACATCTTCATAAGGTATTCGTTTTGTGTAAACCAAATGTCTATCTTGACCCAAAATTTTGAGATGAACATAATAGCGAAACCCATTTCACTTAATTCTTCTTCTAAAAATTAAGTATACTTTAATTTGTGAATTTTAATGTTATAAAATTATGGGGTGTTACATTCTCCCCTCCTTAAAGGATTTCGTCCCCGAAATCTCCAAGTTAAGAAGAATGTATCCTATTATCCAATCATCCATCTACTCAACCATCATCCACAAGCATCCATTGTCCTTAAAAGATTTCTAATGCTTTTCATGTACATATGCATAGTGTGTGTATATGTCCGTATACTAATGCAAAATTAGGTGGTCCACTGATTCAGTCGACCTCCTTAATGCAAATAATGATAGTGCCATGTATCCATCATGTATGCAAAGAACCTTATACATATCATTACTGCATGTGTGAACAACCATTCATTTAAATGCAACATCCATATGATACACACATTCAATGTACATTCATTTTACTAAATACATCCATTTATATGCAATATGAAAGTGACTGAGCCGATCTAGTGCTTAAAGTGTGTGTATATGTATCCACGAGCAACCGCTAGCAAACACTTGCATCCACATGCATCCACCATGCATAACATGTTTCAACCATAGGACTACCCTATCTAAAGGTCAAAGATACTAGCGAGAGGACATGCTAAAGATAAAACAAGTACAAGCTAAGCGATAAAGGAGAAATTAAAAGACATACCCTCGAAAAGAAAAGGGTAAATGAACGCATCTTCTCTTCTGTCTCCCAAGTAGCGTCGCTCTCATCATCTCCCCATTGCACTTTGACTAGCTTGGCCTCTCGATTCCTCAACTTCTTAATCTCCGACCCAAGAATGCATGTAGGAGCTCGTCGAATCGTCGCATCACGCTTTATCTCCACATCTCTAAGCAAGCTCGGCTCTACCACTTCCGCAGTCTCATGCAAGAACTTCCTCAAATGTGATACATGGAATACGTCGTGTGTAACACCCCACCTCCGCTAGGGTCACTCACAAAGGAAATGCACTAGGTTTGGTGAAGCATTATCGAGGTAAACATGCACAGAAATATTACAAGACAGAACATATATAAAACAGCGGAAGTAAAACAAATTTCATTACATTATAAAATAAGGTCTAAAGCCTTTTACATCAGAATACATCAAAACCTGTCTTGCACTAGTAAAGAAGCATAAAACCTTTTCATAAATTATTCCCCCAAAACAAACCAGTAAAGCAGCCATAGCCGAAAGAAGTCCAAGCCATATATGATGACCTTCAAGCAGAAGAGGTCCGAACTAAACAACAGTGTTTCCTCCCTGAAAACCGGGGGGGGGGGGACGGAAGACAAAGAGGCGAAACAAAACGGGGTCAGTCATAAAGAATGGTAAGTCCAATCTACTTCCAGTATAAAAACAGGTAAAGGTAACATGACATGCATAAACTGAAAGTAAACATAAGGATGACTACCAGATAGATAAGCTAAACCAAGATAACAGGCTGAACTACTGTATCAAGATAAACTAAGGTATCATGATAAACTACAGTGTCAAGATAAGTCAAGGTGTCACATCGTCAGGTTTTTATCAAGTATACTATCCCAAGGTATCTATCATGTATAACATCCCGAGGTTACTGTCAAGTATATTTCTTATGGTTCTAACATGTATATTTGCTCTGCACCTCTCGTACTAGTATCCCACCCGCGTCATGTATTAACTATGAATGTCCCTTGTTCAATGTCATGTAATGGTCCATGTTAACCTAATATATAGCATATGTAGGTTTTCCCAACTCGTATGTTTCTTTCCATGTATAAGTTCAGTCCTTTGCCGTAGGCCGTACGGGCTTTCCCATGTAAATCTATACCACCTCAACGTAGTACCATTTTATCCTTGATGTTGTTTTGGACTGCTACCCTTGATCTGGTTATGTTTTCTTACCATGAACTATCGCGTGCTCACTTAGGATTTATGCCACCTAGGACCGCTAGGGATTATGCTACCTAATGAACGTTTCCGTAACTTGGTTTTTGTTTTAGCCACCTAGGACAACTAGGGATTATGCCACCCGTCAACCACGCCCTTTGTCCCACGTATAAATCGTGAATCGTTTTCCATGTCTAGACGCACACGTGTCTCAATGTGCCATCTGAGTTCCGTGCCAGGGCAAATCGAGAAATACGGAACTCGGTCGGGAGCTTTAAGTCGTCTGCTGATGCAGATATCAAGGTTTGGTTTTGTATCCGTGGCTATGGTCCCACGTGACCCCTCCCTCAACTACTGAAAGGCAATCCAAGAAAAATCATGTATGAGAACTACATCCCGACCCCACTATGCCCCACTTTCCTATTGGCCAACCTCACCCATGACTCGATAGCAAGAACATGGTCTGTTGGGAGTTCTCTGCCTTTTCGTTCGTACACGATTGACTAAAGATGGTAGGTAGTCGACGACGCGTTATCCAGGGCAAAAACATGAATCGACGACTCCACGCTAATCCATCCCAGTCTTTAGGTCGCTCGCATAGCAACCAAGGCATTCTCTTGGTTCTTCTACCGCAGACCTTAACCTCTTGTGAGCCCAGGCGGATCATCTGCAACCTCACAGAGGGATACCAAGAGTATCCTCACGTCCCCCGAAGCTTCCGCTTCATTACCGAGTTCGTTGGGGCCTTTATCTAGATCAGATAATGCTCCGCCTCGTGTATTTGTTTAAGCGATGACCTACCGTATCAGGTTACTTATCTGTTCGTGAACTGGTCTAATTTCCTTGGCTAAGAATTATCACTTAGTTATCCTAAACTAAGGTTTACCACTTAGCTTCTTTCCCCGCTATCCTTGTTAACTACGATTTTCAACCTAGT
This sequence comes from Allium sativum, assembly GCA_030737875.1. Taxonomy (NCBI): domain Eukaryota; kingdom Viridiplantae; phylum Streptophyta; class Magnoliopsida; order Asparagales; family Amaryllidaceae; genus Allium; species Allium sativum. The sequence goes on from JASFAX010004262.1 coordinate 8,983, forward strand.
CCCCTGAGCTAGGGTTTTGTCTAATGGATTAAGTGTTGTCATTCAAGTTCATGACTTAACCCGCCTACGAATCATGTCAAGATTGGCTAAGTATCTAAGTTCAAGGCTTAGCCCTACAAGTTGGTTAAGTTTACCAAGAAGCTCATGACTTGACCCTATCAAGTCTAATTGGTTAAGTATTTGTTTGTCTAAACCCTATCAGATTATCGTGTTAGATTGATTAAGCATAGATTATCTTAATCCCATCATATTATCGAGTCGGATTGGTTAAGTATGGGTTAGCTTAACCCCATCCACTAATCGTATTACAATGGTTAAGTATATTTAAAAGGTCTTGTGACTTAACTCTATCAGGTCCGCATATTAGATAGGTTAAGTATAGGTTACTTAACCTCATCAAATCATCATGTATAATTGGTTAAGTATAAGTTACTTACCCCATTAAATTACCGTGTTTAGATTAGTTGAGTGTGGATTACTTAACACCATCGAATTTACCGTGTTAGATTAGTTAAGTATGGATTACTTAACCCCATCGAATTTACCGTGTTAGATTAGTTAAGTCTAGGTTACTTAACCCCATCTAAGTACCGTGTTTAGATTAGTTAAGTGTGGATTACTTAACCTCATCCCCTAATTGTCTTATATGGTTAAGTGTCATTAAGAAATCAAGTCCGGTTCCACTTAGCCTACCCATTCGTGTCATATCGGTTTAAGTGTCATTAGTCAAAATTACTTAACCTTTTCATGTGGCATTAATTAGATTAATGCACCCCAACCTCTAACATTAGACTTTGTTGTGGTTACTAGTTAAGCCGGGCGGGTCCGGGTAGCTTTACACCACAACCTAGTCTAACCTCGGGTTTTAAGTGCTATATGACCAACTACTCACATTGGGTCCTATTGTTTGTAGCCACTAGTTAAGCCGGGCGGGTCCTGGTAGATTTATGCTACAAACTCAACCCAACCTCGAGTTGGCCACTTTCATGTTTAGTCTAGTGTCTTATTACACTTACAACCCACACATGTCTAGTTCAAGTTCCATGTTTTCCTACGCGTCATGACCACATTTAAATGTATCATGAATGTCATGTTCCCATGTAAACCCCATGTCAAGTTTTCGTGTCATATTCACGTTTTTCCTAAGCTACCCAAACGTATTTCCAATCCAAGTGGAAGCGAGTGACATGGTAGGGGTATTATGCCAACATATTGGCCTCCAACAGGCGAGATATCATAAAGGGATTGGCCGCAAACGTGAATATTATCCTAAAGGATTTGGCCTCAAGCGTGCATAGTATCATAAGGGAATTTGGCCACAAACATGCATAGTATCATAGGGGAATTTGTCCACAAACATGCATAGTATCATAAGGGAATTTGGCCACAAACTTGCATAGTATCATAAGGGAATTTGGGTTCATTTACATGCATAAGCCCCAAAGTCAAGTCTTTGCCGATGTTTCACAAGTCAAATGGTTCCCAAAGGTTCATGCTAATATTCCATAGATAAAGATTCAAACTTGCAAGATAAACTAGGTTAAACATAACATGAGTGGCATGATTAAGTCGCTAAAACTTAGCCCAAGGTCATAGATCATAGAAAAGGGGCAAAATTAGGTTCACATAGGCTAGCATACTTATGTTTCATCGCATTTTATTCCATGTCACATTAGAACCACCGTTAGAATCTACAAGTAGCTAGAACTTACATAGCGAGGCTTAGGGAAGGATCATGCATCGTCTTGACGAAGAAAGGTGGCTCCTTTGTTGAAGAATCGTCATGAAATTTGCGTAGCAACGTTGATCCACTCCCTTGATTTGATGTAGCAAGCTAGCACCTTTGATTCGGATCTTGTTTGAGTGCATAGTCTCTTGGAGTTGGAGATGGAGGCCATGATCAATGGAGATTTGGGCAGCACTTCGTTGCAAGAGTGATTTGTGAGGGTTTAAGCTAGGTCTAGGGGTCTTTTTATAGAGATTAGGAGTAGTTTAGGCAGTAGGATAAACCCTAGGATAGATCTGAACCCTCAAAATCCGTCACAGGCCTTCAGAACAGAGCACAAGGCCAAGCAGGTGCACCCAGACCAAAGTGGTCGGACCACCCAGGTCGACACCCATGTTGACTGGGCAGTCGACCTGCCCCCTGGGCGTGTCGACTCCCCAGTCGACACCCCAGTCGACCTGGGGCTTGGGCGGGAATTTTTTCCGCCTAATCTTTTTGGCTCCAGATTTGAATTTCGAACTGTTTTTGAACTTGAATTTTTCTGAAAACTTTGACGGGCCATAACTGGGTCATACGGACTCCGATTCTCGAAAACTCGGACTCTATTTCGCGAATTTTTCCGAGACGAACGCAATGGCACAGCCCGTTTCCCCTGATTCAGATTTTATAATTAAATTCTACCTTGATTCTTGTCTTAGCATGTTGTAAAAATCCGGGTTGTTACATTCTCCCCAACTTAAAGGATTTCGTCCACGAAATCTCCAAGTTAGGAAGAACGTATCCTACCATCCATCATCCATCTACTCAAAACATCATCCACAGGCAACCATGGTCCTTAAAAGACTCCTAATGCTTTATGAACACATGCAGAAAGTGTGTGTATATGTTCCTTAGCTAATGCTAATGATCAGGCCTGAATGATCTTTCTCATGCAAAATATGTTTAGTGCCATGAGTCCAACATGTACGCAAATAGTCCTAGTCATATAAACACTATATGTATGCACAAACATTCATTCATATGCAACATCCGCACGACAACACATTCAATTTCATCCATAAACAAGTATAAATACTCGTGCATATGCAACATGAAACATGACCGCGTCAATCTAGTATCTAATGTGTATTCGCGCATCCACGAGCAACCACTTGTAACCATTTGCAACCATATCAATCATAACATGTTTCAAATACATGTTTACATCCATGGAGTTCTATCTAAGGTTCCCAAGATAAGATCGAGGAGATAAACAAGACAAACTCCTTACGGGGTTTGTAACAGAAACAGGACCGAGAGGATATCCGCCAAGCGATAGCGTGCAAGCAAGCTCTACAGGTGGACCAAGGATCAAGGATGTACTCTTAAAAAGAGACATGATGCGCGCGTCTAAGCCGCATTTCCTTGAGCTTAATTCCATTGTGCCTTGACCGCCTTTGACTTCATGATTTCGTAGCTCCTTGATTCCTATTTCCAAGGTATGAGTTGGAACTCATTTCACTGTCGCCTCTCGTTCCACTTTCACTTATTTTTTCCCTAGTATACTTGGCTCAACCATATCTGCGTACTCATGCAAGCTCTCCAAAATTCACTAGTGAATTCTGGATCTCGTTTACCGATGCCAATCCATGTTACCACGTGCACTTACTAGGGTGATTCCTATAACCCATGCTCAAGCGGAATGAACCATCCGTCTTATTGGCGAACGTTACTCGATTGGATCAGAGATTTCCGATAAATGCATCAAGAGATTCTAGGTAACTAACCATGACAGAACCCAAAAGGTTACACGAGACTTCGAGGGTATTACCAAGGCAAGTTAAGAGTTTAACTATCCTCCTTTCAAAACCGAGAATGGCATCCATTACTGGATCACCACTTCATCCCTAGAATCCATCCATAGCTCAACAATAGAAGCATTTCTTCTAATCTCAACACTTGGCATAGACGTTCTCAAATCCAAACAAGTCATGAATAAATGGACCGACTCTTCAACCAGATTTTGGGACTAAAGTGGGATCTTCTACCATGCTAGTACTAAGGTGCAGAGACTCAACTATCGAGGCAGACTTAAATGATGCGATGATCAAAACAAAGTCTAGACGGGACAATAGAAAACAAAGGCTAAGCCTTTAACAGAAACAGTACCATTCCTCCTAGGTACGCTAGAAATGAGAGCATACAATTGCCCTCTCGCTGATCTAGTCCTTATCTTCCTTTGTGGATCAAGCCATACCAACAAGTTGCTTATTCTTAAGCTCGTGTCCTTTATCCTTGCTCTTATTATCCCTTCTTATAACTTCGGTAGCAGGTCTCTCGAGAACTTCCTCCATCACACGGGAAAACACTTACGTAGCTAGACAAGGATTAGTCGCAGTTAAAACTACTGTGACTACAAATGGAGGAAAGAAAGGAAAAGAGGTTCAATCAAGGAAACAAAGATAGTGCTAATGGCTTTTGGGGAATAGCCTTAAAAAAAACTTTTCTTGAAAAATGCTTCTTTGTAAACGGTTTCTCAAATAGTTTTCAGAAGGTTTTAAAAACTTTTGCCCAGTCTGGTAACCTGCTGCTCTGATACCAAATGAAACTCCCCACCTCCGCTAGGGTCACTCACAAAGGGAATGCACTAGGTTTGGTGAAGCATTATCGAGGTAAACATGCACAAAAATATTACAAGACAGAACATATATAAAACAGTGGAAGTAAAACAAATTTCATTACCTTATAAAATAAGGTCTAAAGCCTTTTACATCAGAATACATCAAAACCTGTCTTGCACTAGTAAAGAAGCATAAAACCTTTTCATAAATTATTCCCCCAAAACAAACCGGTAAAGCAGCCATAGCCGAAAGAAGTCCAAGCCATATATGATGACTTTCAAGCAGAAGAGGTCCGAACTAAACAACATTGTTTCCTCCCTGAAAACCTGGGGGGGCGGGGAAACGGAAGACAAAGAGGCGAAACAAAATGGGGTCAGTCATAAAGACTGGTAAGTCCTATCTACTTCCAGTATAAAAACAGGTAAAGGTAACATGACATGCATAAACTGAAAGTAAAAATAAGGATGACTACCAGATAGATAAGCTAAACCAAGATAACAGGATGAACTACTGTATCAAGATAAACTAAGGTATCATGATAAACTACGGTGTCAAGATAAGTCAAGGTGTCACATCGTCAGGTTTTTATCAAGTATACTATCCTAAGTTATCTATCATGTATAACATCCCGAGGTTACTGTCAAGTATATTTCTCATGGTTCTAACATGTATATTTGCTCTGCACCTCTCGTACTAGTATCCCAACCCGCGTCATGTATTAACTATGAATGTCCCTTGCCCAATGTCATGTAATGGTCCATGTTAACCTAATATATAGCATATGTAGGTTTTCCCAACTCGTATGTTTCTTTCCATGTATAAGTTCGGTCTTTTGCCGTAGGCCGTACGGGCTTTCCCATGTAAATCTATACCACCTCAATGTAGTACCTTTTTATCCTAGATGTTGTTTTGGACTGCTACCCTTGATCTGGTTATGTTTTCTTACCATGAACTATCGCGTGCTCACTTAGGATTTATGCCACCTAGGACCGCTAGGGATTATGCTACCTAATGAACGTTTCCGTAACTTGGTTTGGGTTTTAGCCACCTAGGACCACTAGGGATTATGCCACCCGTCAATCATGCCCTTTGTCCCACGTATAAATCGTGAATCGTTTTCCATGTCTAGACGCACACGTATCTCAATGTGCCATCCGAGTTCCGTGCCAGGGAAAATCGAGAAATACGGAACTCGGTCAGGAGCTTTAAGTCGTCTGCTGATGCAGATATCAAGGTCTGTTTTTGTATCCGTGGCTATGGTCCCACATGACCCCTCCCTCAACTACTGAAAGGCAATCCAAGAAAAATCATGTATGAGAACTACATCCCGGCCCCACTATGCCCCCACTTTCCTATTGGCCAACCTCACCCATGACTCGATAGCAAGAACATGGTATGTTGGGAGTTCTCTGCCTTTCCATTCGTACACGATTGACTAAAGATGGTAGGTAGTCGACGACGCGCTATCCAGGGCAGAAACAAGAATCGACTACTCCATGCTAATCCATCCCAGTCTTTAGGTCGCTCGCATAGCAACCAAGGCATACTCTTGGTTCTTCTACCTCAAACCTTAACCTCTTGTGAGCCCAGGCGGATCATTTGCAACCTCACAGAGGGATACCAAGAGTATCCGCACGTCCCCCGAAGCTTCCGCTTCGTTACCCAGTTCGTTGGGGCCTTTATCTAGATCAGATATTGCTCTGCCTCGTGTATTTATTTAAGCGATGACCTACCGTATCAGGTTACTTATCTGTTCGTGAACTGGTCTAATTTCCTTGGCTAAGAATTATCACTTAGTTATCCTAAACTAAGGTTTACCACTTAGCTTCTTTCCCCGCTATCCTTGTTAACTACGATTTTCAATCTAGTCCCCTGAGCTAGGGTTTTGTCTAATGGGTTAAGTGTTGTCATTCAAGTTCATGACTTAACCCGCCTACGAATCATGTCAAGATTGGCTAAGTATCTAAGTTCAAGGCTTAGCCCTACAAGTTGGTTAAGTAAACCAAGAAGCTCATGACTTGACCCTATCAAGTCAAATTGGTTAAGTATTTATTTGTCTTAACCCTATCAGATTATCGTGTTAGATTGATTAAGCATAGATTATCTTAATCCCATCAGATTATCGAGTCGGATTGGTTAAGTATGGGTTAGCTTAACCCCATCCACTAATCGTATTACAATGGTTAAGTATATTTAAAAGGTCTTGTGACTTAACTCTATCAAGTCCGCATATTAGATAGGTTAAGTATAGGTTACTTAACCTCATCAAATCATCATGTATAATTGGTTAAGTATAAATTACTTACCCCATTAAATTACCGTGTTTAGATTAGTTGATTGTGGATTACTTAACCCCATCGAATTTACCGTGTTAGATTAGTTAAGTATGGATTACTTAACCCCATCGAATTTACCGTGTTAGATTAGTTAAGTCTAGGTTACTTAACCCCATCTAAATACCGTGTTTAGATTAGTTAAGTGTGGATTACTTAACCTCATCCCCTAATTGACTTATATGGTTAAGTGTCATTGAGAAATCAAGTCCGGTTCCACTTAACCTACCCATTCGTGTCATATCGGTTTAAGTGTCATTAGTCAAAATTACTTAACCTTTTCATGTGGCATTAATTAGATTAATGCACCCCAACCTCTCACATTAGACTTTGTTGTGGTTACTAGTTAAGCCGGGCGGGTCCGGGTAGCTTTACACCACAACCTAGTCTAACCTCGGGTTTTAAGTGCTATATGACTAACTACTCACATTGGGTCCTATTGTTTGTAGCCACTAGTTAAGTCGGGCGGGTCCGGGTAGATTTATGCTACAAACTCAACCCAACCTCGAGTTGGCCACTTTCATGTTTAGTCTAGTGTCTTATTACACTTACAACCAACACATGTCTAGTTCAAGTTCCATGTTTTCCTACGCGTCATGACCACATTTAAATGTATCATGAATGTCATGTTCCCATGTAAACCCCATGTCAAGTTTTCGTGCTATATTCACGTTTTTCCTAAGTTACCCAAACGTATTTCCAAACCAAGTGGAAGCGAGTCACATGGTAGGGGTATTATGCCAACATATTGGCCTCCAACAGGCGAGATATCATAAAGGGATTGGCCGCAAACGTGAATATTATCCTAAAGGATTTGGCCTCAAGCGTGCATAGTATCATAAGGGAATTTGGCCACAAACATGCATAGTATCATAGGGGAATTTGGCCACAAACATGCATAGTATCATAAGGGAATTTGGCCACAAACATGTATAATATCATAAGGGAATTTGGGTTCATTTACATGCATAAGCCCCAAAGTCAAGTCTTTGTCGGTGTTTCACAAGTCAAATGGTTCCCAAAGGTTCATGCTAACATTCCATAGATAAAGATTCAAACTTGCAAGATAAACTAGGTTAAACATAACATGAGTGGCATGATTAAGTCGCTAAAACTTAGCCCAAGGTCATAGATCATAGAAAAGGGGCAAAATTAGGTTCACATAGGCTAGCGTACTTATGTTTCATTGCATTTTATTCCATGTCACATTAGAACCACCATTAGAATCTACAAGTAGCTAGAACTTATATAGCGAGGCTTAGGGAAGGATCATGCATCGTCTTGACGAAGAAAGGTGGCTCCCTTATTGAAGAATCGTCATGAAATTTGCGTAGCAACGTTGATCCACTCCCTTGATTTGATGTAGCAAGCTAGCACCTTTGATTCTGATCTTGTTTGAGTGCATAGTCTCTTGGAGTTGGAGATGGAGGCCATGATCAATGGAGATTTGGGCAGCACTTCGTTGCAAGAGTGATTTGTGAGGGTTTAAGCTAGGTCTAGGGGTCTTTTTATAGAGATTAGGAGTAGTTTAGGCCGTAGGATAAACCCTAGGATAGATCTGAACCGTCAAAATCCATCACAGGCCATCAGAACGGAGCACAAGGCCAAGTAGGTGCACCCAGGCCAAAGTGGTCGGACCACCCAGGTCGACACCCGTGTCGACTGGGCAGTCAACCTGCCCCCTGGGCGTGTCGACTCCCCAGTCGACACCCCAGTCGACCTAGGGCTTGGGCGGGAACTTTTCCCGCCCAATCTGTTTGGCTCCAGATTTGAATTTCGAACTGTTTTTGAACTTGAATTTTTCTGAAAACTTTGACGGGCCATAACTGGGTCATATGGACTCCGATTCTCGAAAACTCGGACTCTATTTCGCATATTTTTCCGAGACGAACGCAATGGCACAGCCCGTTTCCCCTGATTCAGATTTTATTATTAAATTCTGCCTTGATTCTTGTCTTAGCACGTTGTAAAAATCCAGGTTGTTACATCGTGTACACCACTAAGTCTCTCAGGAAACTCCACTCTATACGCTATCTGTCCAATCCTCTCCTTAATAGGAAACGACCCTACGAACCTTGGTGCTAACTTCCTAATGGACCCAAAGCGAACAACATTCCGTAATGGAGACACCTTGATAAAGACCATGTCCCCAATATCAAACTCAAGATCTGTCCTCCTCTTGTCCGCGTACGATTTCTGCCTATCTTGTGCCATCTTCATCCTCCTTCGAATCAAATCAATCTTTCCTGAAGTCTCTCTAATGATATCGGGCCCAAGCAAGATCTAATCCGTAGATTCCCACCAACATGTAGGTGAACGACACGGCCTTCCATAAAGAGCCTCGAAAGGTGCCATGCCAATGCTAGACTGAAAACTATTATTATACGCGAACTCCACCAAAGGAAGATGCTCCTCCCATGTACCTCCGAAGTCTAAAACACATAGCCTCAAAAGGTCCTCTAGAATACGATTCACCCTCTCGGTCTGGCCGTCCGTTTGAGGATGATATGCGGTGCTCAAACATAACTGAGTCCCTACCGCCTCTTGCAAGCTCTTCCAAAACTCGCTAGTAAAAATAGGATCGCGATCGCTCACTATACTAGAAGGAACACCGTGCAAACTAACTATCTCTCCAATGTATACGGAGGCTAACCATGGAGCAGTCCTCTTACTCTTCACAAGAATGAAATGGGCGCTCTTAGTAAGTCTGTCTACCACGACTTAAATCCCCATATTACCCTTCCTCGATCTTGGTAACCCATCAACAAAGTCCATCGAGACACTCTCCCACTTCCATTATGGGACCTCCAATGGGTGAAGCAACCCACCGGGCTTCTTTTGCTCTGCTTTTACTTGTTGGCACACCAAGCATCTAGCGACAAACTCGGCCACATCCATCTTCATACCGGCCCAAAAGTAAACTCGTCTCATGTCCATGTACATCTTTTCCCCGCCGGGATGAATGGTCATCTTCGAACGATGTGCATCATCAAGAATGGTCTTCCTCGAGTTCTCGTCTCGTGGTACACAAAGTCTACCGTCGTTACGTAACCAACCCTTATCATCTAGGGTATACCTACTGAGATGGCTCGATGACTCCCCCCTTATGAGCTTCTCTACTAACTCAACCAACTGTGGGTCATCTCGCTGTGCCTCACCAGTCTGTCTCAAAAGCGTAGGTCTGACCTCTAAGGATGCTAACAAACCGGGTACAAAGTCAATGGAAGGTCTAATGTCAAACGTAGAGATGAACTCTAAGCTTCGCCGCTCAACAAACAACGGACTCAAGGACAACCTTTTCCTACTTAAGGCGTCTGCCACCACGTTACCCTTTCCAGGGGTATATGCTATCTCGAATTCGTAGGACACTAAGAATTCCATCCACCTTTGCTACTTTAAGTTCAAGTCCTTCTGAGAGAACAAGTATTTTAGCTATTTATGGTCTGTGAACAATTCAAATTTCTCGCTAAGAAGATAATGGCGCCAAGACTTAAGCGCGAAAACAATAGCGGCCAACTCTAGGTCATGCGTAGGGTAATTCCTCTCATGCACTCTCAACTGCCTTCCTCCATAGGCTATTACCCTCCCCTCTTGCATTAAGACTGCGCCTAGTCCTGTCCCACAAGCATCGGTATAAATGGTAAATGGCTTACTCCCATCTGGCAACACTAAGACTAGGGCTGTGGTCAAAGCTCTCTTTAAACGTTGGAACACATCATCACAATCTACGTCCCACGTGAAAACTAGGTTCTTCTTCGTCAATCGTGTTAATGGGGCTGATATCTTTGCGAAGTCCTTGATAAACTTCCTATAGTAGCCTGCCAACCCCAAGAAACTCCTCACCTCGGTAGCATTTTTAGGGACCTTCCAGTCTTGGATGGCCACCACCTTTGTGGGATCCACAGCTATCCCTTCTTTGGAAACCACGTGCCCTAAGAATCGCACTTCCTTCCTCCAAAAGTGACATTTAGAAATTTTAGCTTTAAGGTTATGCGCTCGAAGGGTCTCCAACACTTCCCTAAGATGTAGGGCATGCTCTTCCTCGCTCTTAGAAAAGATCAAGATGTCATCCACAAAGACCACCACGAGTTTATTAAGGTACTCCCTAAACACCCTACTTATCAAGTCAAAAAAGTATGCGGGGGCGTTTGTCAAACCGAAGGGCATCACAAGCCACTCACAGAAACCGTCCGGAGTCCTAAAGGCAGTCTTGTCTATGCTATCCTCAGCCACTCTCAATTGATGGAAACCAGTGGCTAATTCCAACTGCGAAAATACTGAGGCACCAACTAACTGATCGAAGAGATCGTCAATCCTCGGCAGTGGGTGCCTATTCTTCTTAGTAAGCTTATTAAGTTCCCTATAGTACACACAAAGTCTAAGGGACCCATCCGCCTTCGTGGCAAATACTACTGGAGCACCCCACTCTGATATACTACGTCTTATGAACCCCTTCTCAAGCAACTCCCCTACTTGCTTATTGAGTTCCCTCCTCTCACGAGGAGCCATGTGGCGTACTGGCAGAGATACGGGTTTTGCATTATCTACAAGATAAATACGAAAGTCTATCTCACGTTTTGGGGGTAGACCGCTCACCTCATCGAAGACATCAACATATTCATGGACTATATGAATAGAATGTAAATCATCATTGGATGTGTAGATAACTAAGCATCACCGATCCTCTAGGGTCACAAGAAATATCAATGGTCTTTCCACTACGAGTCAACAATTTTACTACCCTTCGTTCACAATCTAGGATGGCACCATGTCTGGCTAGCCAATCCATCCCTAGAATCAACCCATAGCCCATGAAACCAAGCACAAAAGCATTACATTCAAAACCAACGCCTAAGATAGACAATCTCAAATCCCTACAAACCATGGATAAATGAGCCGACCCACCAATAGGATTTGAGACTACAATGGGATCTACAATGAGACTAGTATTTAAGTGCAGTGTTCAACTAATGATGTAGAGATAAATGAATGTGATGCGCCAGAATCGAATAAAGTATGGAAAAGATGATCAAACAAGAAAATCAAACTTTCGACAGAAATTTTTCTACCTCCTTCCTGTCCCGGAGCCATGAGAGCGTGAACCTACCCTCCCGAAGTAGAACCTGCCCTTGCTTCTTAGGATAGTCCTTGACAGCATGACCTGGATCACCACAATGATAACAAGAGAACTTCTTCTTCTTCCTACAGTCTGTCTTCAAATGGTCGGGTATCCCACAGTTGTGACAATTCCTCTTTTCTTTACCACCTTTCTTTTGTTGTGGGGCTTTCTTTGGATCCTCCTTCTTATCTTGTAGCCTAAAAGTGCTTACACCCTTCTCTTCTTCATGCATGTATGCCATATCAACAAGCTTTTCATACGTAGCCCCCTGTGACGAAAAGGAATTTCGCTCGATCTGAACCAGTCGCTAAACCGACCCAGACCGCTCGAAGCGCCCTATCGTTTGAGAACATGACAAAACAGAACGCATACGGAAGAACATTTCATTTCAATATTACAACAATGCATCAGAATACAAGAATATACAGAGTATAAATGAATATTATACAGAAATATTAGAGATTTAAATAAATAACATAGCAGCGGAAAATAATACAATACTCAACTAGAAGAGATATACGGATACAAAGCTTTCCGGATATCATTCCAGCTGTAAACTAGGATCGTGTGAATATAAATCTGCAAAACCAAAACTACTAGCTGCCCGTGTCAAAATAAGGGCACCCAGAGTTTAGGTTAAAACAATAAACTCCAGGTCAGTCATGTGACTGGTGTGAGAACTAAAACAGTTAATCTTTATTTTTAAAGTTTGGTAAATCAAGGGACCACGCCGTATAACACGGAACGGGTTTCCTCCCAAGAATACCAGTGCATAAAACAACAACGCAATGCTAAATAAAGAAAAATGAAGCTATTATAAGATACAGGTCCTATCACACAATGCAACGCAAGCCGAGGGATAGGGTTTTCACCTTATAATAGCCAAGAATGCTTGATACGTTTAAAAGAAATCATTTGATACTATTATAAGTGTATAGTGTATAAACAACTTCAAATCATAAGTATCAATCATAGGCGGCATGGGTACCATATATCATGTCGCCATACTAGGCTCTACAAATAAAACCGCAAATGTCACGTATTTGGAAATTGGGTTTCCATCTTTGAACCGAGGCAAAAGATAGTCCTCAACCAATTCGAGACTCTCTAGCCCGAGCCTCAGGACCCAGACTCAGGTGGGCCCTTGGATCCTCAGGGCCAGTCCACCGATGTGGATTAAACTTAAACCCTGAACATGCGTTTCCCCGCCCTATGGGGCGTAGGTGAGCCAACTAAATGACTCCATCGGACCTGGATCGTCCGATCAAACCGAGGCGCCTCGCAACAGCAACAACCACATAAGTCAAACTCGTCAGGGCGTGTAAAACCACTGACGCCACTTCTAGCTAGAAAGAAACGCATGCCCTCCCTGACGTCCTCTCCCGTTTTTGGTTCATACCGGGTGTGAAACTCGCAAAGTAAACGTTACACAAAGCTACGCCACAAAGGCCGTGCTTCGATCATCAACCACAAGACTTTGCTTTTCAACAGAAGCCTTGATCACTCGCCACTTAGGCATGCCACACAGGCAATTCACTCTATGCGTTTGATATCCATCAGTATATAACCCCTGAGCTCGTACGTCTCAGAGAAGGGCGTTAAGCAAAAGAATAAATTCTCCACCGCCAAACAGATATATATTTAATAGAAATCAATCACACAGACTGAAATCCAATGTCAGACACACAGTCCATTAACAAGTCCATTCTGGGTCTGAACGAAACCGGAGGCACCTAGTACCTCGCATATCCATCGATCTCCAAATACGTCTGGACGATCACCAACTGTTTCCATCTTCTTGGGTGTACATCCCAATCAAGATCATCAGTAATTATCCAAACGACGTGAAGACCTCCGGTCTTCGACCACCGTCTTCATCTTCGACTTATCGTCGTAACAGTTATTCAGAATGGGATAAACCCGGTCTTTCCGAATAACTCACGTATATTTTAAATAAGTTTTACACGAACACAACATACGCCTCATTCCAATCATTAGTCATTAACCGTAAATTAATCAAGAGAATAATTCCCCAAATATTAACCCCGAAGGCCGAAACCAACATCAGATCAATATCCAGAAAACCATCCTGCTTAGCTAACCGACAGTTAGTTTCTAAATTTCACATTCATAGGGAAAGGTTCCCATTAATTTTATCCAAGATAAATTCCTTGAATTTATTCTCTATTCTTCTTTTGAATATCAATTCAAACTAGTCGGGATTAGCGAACCTTACCGAAGTAATCATTTATTTTATTTCCCAATCCCAACCTATTCATCCCATGAAGTAAAACTGGTCATACTTCATATCTAACACTACGGTGTTATCGGTAAATTCAATTACCATTTCACGTTCAAATCTAATTAAAGATTTGACTATCGCCTGGAGCAAAACTGGTGATACTCCATTCTCGATCATTTCAATCTAATTAAAGATTCATTAAAACTCGACTTAGTTTTAATCGCTACTGGGTTAAAGAATCTGTGTCATTTAAAACACAGTTCACGATAAACCCAAAGTCACATTCCATTAATTATCGGGTTAAAGAACGAGTGTTATTTAAAACACTGTCCACGATAAACCTAAAAATCAATATCAATTCAATTTCAGTTAAATATTATTTAATTGGTACGCTTCATTAAATCTAAATAAAAAGATTTAATCTTTTCTCAACTGGGTTCAAGAACAGTGTTAGTGAAGACACCATTCACGACAAACCCAAATCACATTTGATATTCAATACAAGGCTATGAATAGAAAATATATCGGCTTATAATCAATATCAAATTCTACGATTAACAAATGTCGTATTGGAAATAACGATATAAATACATATCTTTCAAATTTCCATAACAACATCTGTATAATCACGAAATCCAACATCGAAATATTCCGAAGACAATTTCGATTCAAATCCATTCCAATGCAATCATTGGAAATTTTGGTTATTTTTAGAACCCTTTTCAAATTCAATTTATTTATTTAAAAATAAATAGAATTATAATCCTAGTTCAAAACTAGTTTATTTCGATAAAAATCTATTTTTATCTTTTCAAATATGGAGTTTTTCGTCATAATTCTTTCTAAATCATTTCTTATGATTTTACATAAATTATTACTATTTTTAATAATTTTATCAAGGCCCGTACAGTCGATTTCCATCAACAGCCATCGAACTGCACTTACAGCGACCTTTTCCAAATTTGATTTGGACATAATTCCAAATCCAACCGTTAGATTTCTAATTTCTAATATTCGTTAGAAAGCTCTTTTCGATACGAACCCAACGGTTCCGGTTTTAGGAGAATCCGACGGTCGAATCTCCCGTAATATCCGTTCGAAGTCAATGGTCGAAATTCGCGAACTGCCGCGGCGCGGCGCGTTCTATTCAGGCCATTATATTATATATATAATATATATAATATATACTTCGCCGATTTCCGTTTAAAACGAAATTTATAAATCGTTTTAAAATTCTTTTTCAAAACGGTTTCAACTTCATATTCAATTTCAAATCAAAATTGAATATTCCAATTTAAATTCATTTTAAATTCATTTCAAATTGATTTCAATTCAAATTGATTTCCAATTCAATTTCAGTTCGATTTCAATTCAATTCAATTTCAATTAGAATTCATTTCTATTCCATTTCAATTCGAATTTATTTATATTCAATTTCAATTCGAATTTATTTCTATTCCATTTCAATTCGAATTTATTTATATTCAATTTCAATTCGAATTCATTTATATTCAATTTCAATTCGATTTCATTTATATTCAATAAATCAGATTTCGAAATCACTTTCGATATTCATTATAAAATGAATAAAATCGATATGAATATCGTTCACGTCAAAATGGCGTTAATCTAACCAACACGGCTTCATATGTTTCTATTTTCAAATATTCTATTTCGAATATTTCTATCTCAAATATTTCTTTTCAAATATTCTATTTTCAAATATTCTATTTTCAAATATTTCTATTTCAAATATTTTTATTTCAAATATTTCTATTTCAAATATTTTTATTTCAAATATTTCTTTTTCGAAACTGGAATGAGGCCCAATCAATTACCATATAATGTTAATTATATGGATTTTCTACAACACATGTATATATCAACAACGATGAATAATCAACCATCATCCAAAGTGCATTCTACACTGTATAAGCATCAAATATAAATATTCATTGCTTATAACAGTCTGTCAATCAATCGATCGACATACAACTAAACAATCGGGATTAGTGTACGTCAAATATCATCCCAATACCCGTGTGGGGTTTCAAACAATCAAACACAGATTTTATTTGTGCAGTTGGGTGATGTGTAAAATTTATCGTCCCAATCAATGTCCTTCAAATAGGTGTACATAAACAAACCGTCCGGTTTGTAAATGAATATTTATTTATTCACATTCACGTTAAAATTTATATTTTTAACGATCAAACTATTTTATTCAACCTATGAATTTTCTATTCGGTTCATTTACAAAATAAAAATGATATTTTTATTTTTCCAACTTATTTTAGAAAATTTTGGCGGCATAACGGCACGATACTAGAAACGGGATGAGGCCTAGCCTATCCCCGGTCTAGTGAAGGCCCACGCCATTCACACATCAATCAAATCAATTTCATTTCACCAAACAATTCAATTCAAATAAAATAATCTAACCAACTACACAACCAAACAATTAAACAAACAAGCCATCCATGGTCTGTGGATGATGGGTGTCGGGTGCTGCTAAGCACCGTCTGCATCCTAGTATATATATAACTAGAAAAATTAAATTGAAAGGTGAGAAGTTCTCACCAATAGCTATCCTAACTCCACGGCACTTCTAATGCAGGAAATCTTCACTGTTCTCGTCTCTTATCACTTTCGTTGCCCGTAGCAACTACATATGTAAAAACCGAATTTTTACTATGCTATTCAATATATAAAAATCGAATTTTTACTATGCTATTCAATATATAAAAATCGAATTTTTACTATGCTATTCAATATATAAAAATCGAATTTTTACTATGCTATTCAATATATAAAAATCGAATTTTTACTATGCTATTCAATATATAAAAATCGAATTTTTACTATGCTATTCAATATATAAAAATCGATTTTTTACTCTTCTAAAAAAAAATCATAACATTACCTTTCTAAAAGTCGTATCTTTTCATGTTATACATAAAAGTAAAAATCAAATTTTGATTACATTGAAACCCAAGAACAATTTCAACGCTTCACACATATAAATCAGATTTTTACCAATCAAATATTGATTAAACAAAAGGAAATAAAATAAATAAATAAACAAAATTCACTCAAATCGATTTCTGGATCGCCGGGCACGAGGTGGAGGGGTGGATGTCCGCGCTGTGGTCGAGGAGGTGGCCGGATTGGTCGGAGTTTGTTGCCGACGGGGTGAGGGTTGCTGTTTTACTGGAGGAAGGGGGTAAGGGGGTGCTCACGGCATGCTGAGGTGGCGGCTTGGGGTGCTCGAGTGGTCTAGGAGGCGGGGCTTCGGCTGCTGGTGCTCTGGTGGGTGGCGGCTTGCCAGGGCGTGGCCGGTGGAGTGGATTTGTGGAGGTTTGGGTTTGCGTTGGAGAAAAAGGGAGGAGTGGAAGGGGGTCTCGCAGGAGCGGCATTGGTGGTGGGGCGCAGTCGCGCGTGGCCGCGGCGACTCCGGTGAATGGGGCGGCGGCGATGGAGGGGGGGGGGTCGGGCTTTAAAAAGGGGGAACGGTTTTCTGGGTACCGGGTTTGACTAATGAGGGAGGGAGGGGGTGAGGGAAGGATTATATAATATAATATATTTATTTAATTATTTTAAATTCTATAAGCAACTTTTTTTTTCAACTCGAAATCGAACCCACCGACTGTCGTCCATAGCGTTTCACCCCCATTCCGAACACAATGGGATATGTATCGTAAGCTGATTCGACCGTTTCGATCAGTTTCGATTTAAATTAAAATATAAATCAGTATATATTCAATTTGAACGCACATTTTAATTTATCGGGGTCACATACTAACTCTAAAAATTCAATAAAAATATTTTCTAGCTTCGTATTGACGATACGGTCCTAACAAAACTAGTTTCGTCGAATTCTGAGACCGATGGAAAAATGGTCATTTTCCAGTCGATTAAAATCCACTGAAACTGGTCAAACGCGTTTTCTTTTGCCACGCTCACATATTGATTCGAAAGATTATGAAATTTGGAATCTAGTAATTATTTGACACTGCGGATCCAACAAAAGTGGTTTCGTCGAATTCCGAGGTCGCTTGCAAAATTCCCATTTTTAAGGGCCTGAATTCCATAGCGACTATTCAGAATTTTCAACTAGACATATCTTTTGATTCCCGCTATGAATTCTTGATTTTTCGGATTCATTGGAAAGATAGCCACTGTTAGATTCCATTATTTTTGGTTTCACTAAAATCTGGATTGTTTTGCACCCGGTACATTCAATGGAAGTTTGAAATCGAATTATCGAACTACCGCGCCATTTTCAATTCTATTTATAATTATTTATACTCTAACGACGATATATATAAATATATTCGTTTGAATTCCATTCAAAATAAATTTCTCGTCGATATTATTTAAAATATTTCATTTTAAATATTCAAAATTTGCTAAAATTGCCAAAATAAAAAATTTAAACTGGCCCAGATTTTCGGGTTGTTACAATCTCCCCCACTTAAAACTTTTCGTCCCCGAAAAGGAACAAAGCCGAAAGTTGTTTAACAATTCAACTCAACTTCCATTGTTTTGATTATGGCTTAAGTTCTTCAACTTTTCAGTTTCTAAGAACTTTTTCAAAAATTTCAAAAATTTTGGCTAACACCCTAAATTTTCGAAAAATTTCGCCATAACCTCCCCTGCACCGGGAGCCACGGGAAAATCCCGAAATTGCCATAAAGGCCTTCTGATCTCAAAAAGAAAAAGAAAAAGCCAAGCGGCTAGCCAATAGGCTCATAAAATCATCATCACCCAAACAAAACAGTAAATTATGTAGTAAACATGTACCTATTTGTCGGGCAAACAAATTTTGTTCTCTGCTCTAGCCTCCTTGCTATGACCTGATCAATGTAAGTACAAGTATATGCAAGCAAATGCTACCAATTTTCAATACAATTCAATATTTGATCAAATTGGCTATATAATACAAATTTTAATTAATCAACCAATAATCAGCAACACAACCATCAATCAATTAGTTGATTAGCTTTTGAAATTCATAACTTTGATACATAGTCAAAAATCAGATTTTTGATGCCAAATCACAACAATAAGCCCTATTTAATTTCGGTTCTCACACCAGTCAATAGGAAATATATAGAAATCTCACTTTTGTCACTCGAATATAAACACTGATGATGAGGCCTCATCATCAGAATCATCTCCGGGCGACTAGAGTGTGATCCTATATCTATCCAATACATTAAAACTACGAATACACGTTTGCAAGACATATATGCAAAATCTTTATATATCGGATTGTCCCAATCAATATAGAATAAATAATCAAATACGAATAGTTGATTTAAATTTTCAAATCAAAATTTGTTTTCATTTTAAAAATATACTCTTCACACCCGTTCTAGGATACTACTGATCCCATCTCTAACGAGTCATTTCCATTGGATAATACTAATCCAATATCTGATGAATTCTTTCGTATGGTTCTAATGTGCCTTGTTCTCTGAGCTTTGTAAACCAAAGCTCTGATACCAACTGTGACGAAAAGGAATTTCGCTCGATCTGAACCAGTCGCTAAACCGACCCAGACCGCTCGAAGCGCCCTATCGTTTGAGAACATGACAAAACAGAACGCATACGGAAGGACATTTCATTTCAATATTACAACAATGCATCAGAATACAAGAATATACAGAGTATAAATGAATATTATACATAAATATCAGAGATTTAAATAAATTACATAGCAGCGGAAAATAATACAATACTCAACTAGAAGAGATATACGGATACAAAGCTTTCCGGATATCATTCCAGCTGTAAACCAGGATCTTGTGAATATAAATCTGCAAAACCAAAGCTACTAGCTGCCCGTGTCAAAATAAGGGCACCCAGAGTTTAGGTTAAAACAATAAACTCCAGGTCAGTCATGTGACTGGTGTGAGAACTAAAACAGTTAATCTTTATTTTTAAAGTTTGGTAAATCAAGGGACCACGCCGTATAACACGGAACGGGTTTCCTCCCAAGAATACCAGTGCATAAAACAACAACGCAATGCTAAATAAAGAAAAATGAAGCTATTATAAGACCCAGGTCCTATCACACAATGCAACGCAAGCCGGGGGATAGGGTTTTCACCTTATAATAGCCAAGAATGCTTGATACGTTTAAAAGAAATCATTTGATACTATTATAAGTGTATAGTGTATAAACAACTTCAAGTCATAAGTATCAATCATAGGCGGCATGGGTACCATATATCATGTCGCCATACTAGGCTCTACAAATAAAACCGCAAATGTCACGTATTTGGAAATTGGGTTTCCATCTATGAACCGAGGCAAAAGATAGTCCTCAACCGATTCGAGACTCTCTAGCCCGAGCCTCAGGACCCAGACTCAGGTGGGCCCTTGGATCCTCAGGGCCAGTCAACCGATGTGGATTAAACTTAAACCCTGAACATGCGTTTCCCCGCCCTATGGGGCGTAGGTGAGCCAACTAAATGACTCCATCGGACCTGGATCGTCCGATCAAACCGAGGTGCCTCGCAACAGCAACAACCACGTAAGCCAAACTCGTCAGGGCGTGTAAAACCACTGACGCCACTTCTAGCTAGAAAGAAACGCATGCCCTCCCTGACGTCCTCTCCCGTTTTTGGTTCATACCGGGTGTGAAACTCGCGAAGTAAACATTACACAAAGCTACGCCACAAAGGCCGTGCTTCGATCATCAACCACAAGACTTTGCTTTTCAATAGAAGCCTTGATCACTCGCCACTTAGGCATGCCACACAGACAATTCACTCTATACGTTTGATATCCATCAGTATATAACCCCTGAGCTCGTACGTCTCAGAGAAGGGCGTTAAGCAAAAGAATAAATTCTCCGCCGCCAAACAGATATATATTTAATAGAAATCAATCACACAGATTGAAATCCAATGTCAGACACACAGTCCATTAACAAGTCCGTTCTGGGTCTGAACGAAACCGGAGGCACCTAGTACCTCGCATATCCATCGATCTCCAAATACGTCTGGACGATCACCAACTGTTTCCATCTTCTTGGGTGTACATCCTAATCAAGATCATCAGTAATTATCCAAACGACGTGAAGACCTCCGGTCTTCGACCACCGTCTTCATCTTCGACTTATCGTCGTAACAGTTATTCAGAATGGGATAAACCCGGTCTTTCCGAATAACTCGCGTATATTTTAAATAAGTGTTACACGAACACAACATACGCCTCATTCCTATCATTAGTCATTAACCGTAAATTAATCAAGAGAATAATTCCCCAAATATTAACCCCGAAGGCCGAAACCAACATCAGATCAATATCCAGAAAACCATCCTGCTTAGCTAACCGACAGTTAGTTTCTAAATTTCACATTCATAGGGAAAGGTTCCCATTAATTTTATCCAAGATAAATTCCTTGAATTTATTCTCTAATCTTCTTTTGAATATCAATTCAAACTAGTCGGGATTAGCGAACCTTACCGAAGTAATCATTTATTTTATTTCCCAATCCCAACCTATTCATCCCATGAAGTAAAACTGGTCATACTTCATATCTAACACTACGGTGTTATCGGTAAATTCAATTACCATTTCACGTTCAAATCTAATTAAAGATTTGACTATCGCCTGGAGCAAAACTGGTGATACTCCATTCTCGATCATTTCAATCTAATTAAAGATTCATTAAAACTCGACTTAGTTTTAATCGCTACTGGGTTAAAGAATCTGTGTCATTTAAAACACAGTTCACGATAAACCCAAAGTCACATTCCATTAATTATCGGGTTAAAGAACGAGTGTTATTTAAAACACTGTCCACGATAAACCCAAAAATCAATATCAATTCAATTTCAGTTAAATATTATTTAATTGGTACACTTCATTAAATCTATATAAAAAGATTTAATCTTTTCTCAACTGGGTTCAAGAACAGTGTTAGTGAAGACACCATTCACGACAAACCCAAATCACATTTGATATTCAATACAAGGCTATGAATAGAAAATATATCGGCTTATATTCAATATCAAATTCTATGATTAACAAATGTCGTATTGGAAATAACGATATAAATACATATCTTTCAAATTTCCATAACAACATCTGTATAATCACGAAATCCAACATCGAA
The DNA here is from genome assembly GCA_030737875.1 of Allium sativum. NCBI lineage: Eukaryota > Viridiplantae > Streptophyta > Magnoliopsida > Asparagales > Amaryllidaceae > Allium > Allium sativum. Next base: position 31,134 of record JASFAX010004262.1, read on the forward strand.
ATATTCCGAAGACAATTTCGATTCAAATCCATTCCAATGCAATCATTGGAAATTTTGGTTATTTTTAGAACCCTTTTCAAATTCAATTTATTTATTTATAAATAAATAGAATTATAATCCTAGTTCAAAACTAGTTTATTTCGATAAAAATCTATTTTTATCTTTTCAAATATGGAGTTTTCCATCCCAATTCTTTCTAAATCATTTCTTATGATTTTACATAAATTATTACTATTTTTAATAATTTTATCAAGGCCCGTACATTCGATTTCCATCAACAGCCATTGAACTGCACTTACAACGACCTTTTCCAAATTTGATTTGGACATAATTCCAAATCCAACCGTTAGATTTCTAATTTCTAATATTCGTTAGAAAGCTCTTTTCGATACGAACCCAACGGTTCGGGTTTTAGGAGAATCCGACGGTCGGATCTCCCGTAATATCCGTTCGAAGTCAATGGTCGAAATTCGCGAACTGCCGCGGCACGGCGCGTTCTATTCAGGCCATTATATTATATATATAATATATATAATATATACTTCGCCGATTTCCTTTTAAAACAAAATTTATAAATCGTTTTAAAATTCTTTTTCAAAACGGTTTCAACTTCATATTCAATTTCAAATCAAAATTGAATATTCCAATTTAAATTCATTTCAAATTGATTTCAATTCAAATTGATTTCCAATTCAATTTCAGTTCGATTTCAATTCAATTCAATTTCAATTCGAATTCATTTCTATTCCATTTCAATTCGAATTTATTTATATTCAATTTCAATTCGAATTTATTTCTATTCCATTTCAATTCGAATTTATTTATATTCAATTTCAATTCGAATTCATTTATATTCAATTTCAATTCGAATTCATTTATATTCAATAAATCAGATTTTGAAATCACTTTCGATATTCATTATAAAATGAATAAAATCGATATGAATATCGTTCACGTCAAAATGGCGTCAATCTAACCAACACGGCTTCATATGTTTCTATTTTCAAATATTCTATTTCGAATATTTCTATCTCAAATATTTCTTTTCAGATATTCTATTTTCAAATATTTCTATTTCAAATATTTTTATTTCAAATATTTTTATTTCGAAACTGGAATGAGGCCCAATCAATTACCATATAATGTTAATTATATGGATTTTCTACAACACATGTATATATCAACAACGATGAATAATCAACCATCATCCAAAGTGCATTCTACACTGTATAAGCATCAAATATAAATATTCATTGCTTATAACAGTCTGTCAATCAATCGATCGACATACAACTAAACAATCGGGATTAGTGTACGTCAAATATTATCCCAATACCCGTGTGGGGTTTCAAACAATCAAACACAGATTTTATTTGTGCTGTTGGGCGATGTGTAAAATTTATCGTCCCAATCAATGTCCTTCAAATAGGTGTACATAAACAAACCGTCCGGTTTGTAAATGAATATTTATTTATTCACATTCACGTTAAAATTTATATTTTTAACGATCAAACTATTTTATTCAACCTATGAATTTTCTATTCGGTTCATTTACAAAATAAAAATGATATTTTTATTTTTCTAACTTATTTTAGAAAATTTTGGCGGCATAACGGCACGATACTAAAAACGGGACGAGGCCTAGCCTTATCCCCGGTCTAGTGAAGGCCCACGCCATTCACACATCAATCAAATCAATTTCATTTCACCAAACAATTCAATTCAAATCAAATAATCTAACCAACTACACAACCAAACAATTAAACAAACAAGCCATCCATGGTCTGTGGATGACGGGTGTCGGGTGCTGCTAAGCACCGTCTGCATCCTAGTATATATATAACTAGAAAAATTAAATTGAAAGGTGAGAAGTTCTCACCAATAGCTATCCTAACTCCACGGCACTTCTAATGCAGGAAATCTTCACTGTTCTCGTCTCTTATCACTTTCGTTGCCCGTAGCAACTACATATGTAAAAACCGAATTTTTACTATGCTATTCAATATATAAAAATCGAATTTTTACTATGCTATTCAATATATAAAAATCGAATTTTTACTATGCTATTCAATATATAAAAATCGAATTTTTACTATGCTATTCAATATATAAAAATCGAATTTTTACTATGCTATTCAATATATAAAAATCGAATTTTTACTCTTCTAAAAAAAATCATAACATTACCTTTCTAAAAGTCGTATCTTTTCATGTTATACATAAAAGTAAAAATCAAATTTTGATTACATTGAAACCCAAGAACAATTTCAACGCTTCACACATATAAATCAGATTTTTACCAATCAAATATTGATTAAACAAAAGGAAATAAAATAAATAAATAAACAAAACTCACTCAAATCGATTTCTGGATCGCCGGGCTCGAGGTGGAGGGGTGGATGTCCGCGCTGTGGTCGAGGAGGTGGCCGGGTTGGTCGGAGTTTGTTGCCGAGGGGGTGAGGGTTGCTGTTTTACTGGAGGAAGGGGGTGCTCACGGCATGCTGAGGTGGCGGCTTGGGGTGCTCGGGTGGTCAAGGAGGTGGGGCTTCGGCTGCTGGTGCTCCGGTGGGTGGCGGCTTGCCAGGGCGTGGCCGGTGGAGTAGATTTGTGGAGGTTTGGGTCCGCGTTGGAGAAAAAGGGAGGAGTGGAAGGGGGTCTCGCCGGAGCGGCGTTGGTGGTGGGGCGCAGTCGCGCCTGGCCGCGGCGACTCCGGTGAATGGGGCGGCGACGATGGAGGGGGGGTCGGGTTTTAAAAAGGGGGAACGGTTTTCTGGGTACCGGGTTTGACTAATGAGGGAGGGAGGGGGTGAGGGAAGGATTATATAATATAATATATTTATTTAATTATTTTAAATTCTATAAGCAACTTTTTATTTTCAACTCGAAATCGAACCCACCGACTGTCATCCATAGCGTTTCAGCCCTATTCCGAACACAATGGGATATGTATCGTAAGCTGATTCGACCGTTTCGATCAGTTTCGATTTAAATTAAAATATAAATCAGTATATATTCAATTTGAACGCACATTTTAATTTACCGGGGTCACATACTAACTCTAAAAATTCAATAAAAATATTTTCTTACTTCGTATTGACGATACGGTCCTAACAAAACTAGTTTCGTCGAATTCGGAGACCGATGGAAAAATGGTCATTTTCCAGTCGATTAAAATCCACTGAAACTGGTCAAATGCGTTTTCTTTTTCCACGCTCACATATTGATTTGAAAGATTATGAAATTTGGAATCTAACAATTATTTCACACTGCGGATCCAACAAAAGTGGTTTCGTCGAATTCCGAGGTCGCTTGCAAAATTCCCATTTTTAAGGGCCTGAATTCCATAGCGACTATTCAGAATTTTCAACTGGACATATCTTTTGATTCCCGCTATGAAATCTTGATTTTTCGGATTCGTTGGAAAGATAGCCACTATTAGATTCCATTATTTTTGGTTTCACTAAAATCCGGATTGTTTTGCACCCGGTACATTCAATTGAAGTTTGAAATCGAATTATCGAACTACCGCGCCATTTTCAATTCTATTTATAATTATTTATATTCTAACGACGATTTATATAAATATATTCGTTTGAATTCCATTCAAAATAAATTTCTCGTCGATATTATTTAAAATAATTCATTTTAAATATTCAAAATTCGCTAAAATTGCCAAAATAAAATTTTTAAACTGGCCCAGATTTTCGGGTTGTTACACCCCTATTGGAATGTGGGACATAGACAAACTGTGAAGCGGTTCATTTAGGCCCTTTGCAAACCTCAAGGCCTTCTTGTGAGGCGTATTCACCAAATCTAGTCCAAATCTCGCCAACTTATTAAATTCGGTCACATACTCCTTCACGGTCAAGTTTTTCTTCTTCAATGTCAAGAACCTCTCCATGTACATACTCTCCTCAGCTTGAGAAAGGAAATTCAACTCAAACCTTCCCCTAAAATCTGCCCACGTCTCTACAGCGCGCTCTCCATTAGTAACCTCCCACCAAAATGAAGCTTCGTCCTTCATCAACCAAGCATCCGATTGAACTTTCTTACAATCGTCCAAATCAGAGATGCCAAATAGATCCTCTACTTCTTTCAACCAATTTCTAGCTTCAGCAAACGTTTCAGATCCACTAAAAGGTTTTCCACCCATCAAACGAAAGTCTTTACATATCTTGGAGAATGCATCTCCACGCGGAGGAATGACTGGAGCTGGGGGAGGAGGAGGAACGTCGGCCGGACCCGCGGCAGCGGCCCTAGCCTCGAGATATTGACGAAACCAACTGGGTACATGAACACCCTCTGGTATCTCAGACGCTCCAGACATGCTGAAAAGAAAACGAAAGAGTTTCAAAACAAGGGAAGCGGAAGAGAGATGTATGGCTTGCGGGGATTATGCTTTTTAAATTAAACTTTCCTTGAAAATAGCTTCTTTAAAACAAGTTTTTGAAAATACTTGCTAGGAAAATAATACTTTTGAAAACACTTTTCAAAACTTTTTATCTGTTCTTGTAACCATAGCTCTGATACCACGTATAACACCCTATGTCCATTAATGTCACTCACAAAGGGAATGCATCAATGTCCATGAAGCGTTATTGTTGTATAGAACAGATAAATTACAAGAATAAATAAATAAAACAACACAGTGGAAGATAAAACTTATTTCATAGCGTTATAACTCAAAACAAGCTTACATAAGTAGTTCCCAAAACCATTACAACAGGATCAATAGTCTTTTCCAAAAACTTCAAAGTACATAAAGAAGCAAATACTTAAATAACATAAATGCATAAATCCCCACTGAGCATAAGCAAAGCCATAAAGATGATAGAGTCCAAAGCGATACATCTACTCTTTTCAAGCAACTGAAAGAAATCGGCACTAAGGTGTAGTATTCCCTCCTTGCAAACCTGAGGGTGGGAAAGGAAAGAAAAGAGGTGGAAACAAACGGGTCAAACATAAAGTCTGGTGAGTCCAGTAATTTTAACAAATAATAGGAAAGGTAAATGATCAAGACATAAATAGGCATCATGATATGGTTGTAACTTAGATAAGGTAGATAAAAAGGATGGACAAGATGATTTCGTTCCTAAGTACTAAGACAATCCTACACCTTGGCTAAGCTAACAACCCTCCAAGTGCTAACCCCAAAGACCGAAGTCAACATCAGACTAGCACCCAAAGGACTATCCAACTCAACCAACATGTATTTCGTTGCACCGCACTTTTGCTAAGTTACACCACATTACTTAATTACACCGCACATCTACTAGTCTCTTTTTACTAGAGGTTGATCCCTTCCCACTAACTGTACTCACATGTCAAACTTGGTAGTTACTTGTACCTAGCTGCTATCGTAGGTGCCGGCTTACTCCTACCACCGCCAAGGTACCCTTAATCTACCCATTCGATCGGCTCCCTAAACCCTGTAGGCACCCGTGCTGGCCCCACAGTGGAGTGTATCACTCCCCAAAGTGGCAACCCCTATACCAACATGAAATGCACGGACATACCTACACGATGCAACAACGTCTTACCTAACAGCCCGGACCCTTGCACGCACATGAACCCGTTGGACTTGCGTTGCCACCGCTATTCACGTTTTGACCTCTTATATTGAAGCCCAGTAAGCGTGCCCCAACCCCGGCCTAGTACCGGGCCCAATTAGATACTCAAACGGGTTACTGGTTAAAACGGGTCCCCATCTGACACAAGCCTCCCACCTATGCTTGGTCCCCACTAGGTTTTTTTCCACTTAACCATTTTAATTTAAATGTCCATGTCTTACACATGCTACGGTTAAGTCCATACTTACATGTCATAATTTACATGTCCTATCTTATTTCGATTAAGTCCATATTTACATGTCGTAATTTACATGTCACCCTACTTAACCCTCTAACCATACCCATGTCTTATTATGGTTAGTATTCTTTAATTCATTCCTTATGACGAATGGTGCATGACCTCTCACATTAGACCGAACACTTTGTGGCCGCTGGATTTGTCGGGTGGTTCCGGGCAGTCTTACGCCACAAACCGGGTCTAACCTCATGTCATTAACCGTTACGCCTACAATTCATTCCTTTGAACTCTCAAATTATATGTCTAATTGTGACCGCTGGATTTGCCAGGCTGTTCCGGGCAGTCTTACGTCACAATTGCGCCTAATCTCGTGTCAAAGGTTCATTAACATCGTATTTCACCCATACTCAGTTTTCATGTCATATATATCCAATTAAACATATAATCATGTCTATAATATTGCCTATTCCAAATTGTCACTAATTACACATTAATTTGCCTCAATTACAAATTTACAATTTTAGGCAATTTCATCAATTCCATGTAATTCATACCCAAATATGCCAATTTCACATATTATCCAATTTTCCAAAATATCCAATAATATCCAATTTTCCAAATTTCCCGTATTCCACATCGTTCCCACGTATTTGCATTCGCGCGTATTTTTAATATAGGCTCGAAGGTAGCCTAGATCAACAAATAAAAGGAATAGGGGTAAGAAGAGAGAATCAATTCATAGAAAATTGGAATAAAACATCATCATGAAATAAAGAGGCATATAGGCATAATAAACGATTCAACATGAACAAACTGATAAAAGGTATGAACTTTACATAGAACATAGGCATATGATGACATGAATCAAAAAGGTGAAGACTTGGTGAGATTTTCATTACAAACTTGCATATGAATCCTTTTTACAACTTTTTCATTTTACTTTAATCCCATTAGATTTGTGAAAATAACTGTACTCACCTTTCGTGGCTTAAGAAAAGGATTAATGAATTGAAATTGGTGCAGAAACGTTGAATTGGCGTTGATTAATCTTCTTTAATTGTTGTTGAAGCTCTAAACTTTGATTTGAATTGCGTATGAACACTTGAGATTTAATTTAGAGGTGGCGGCTAGGGTTTAAGAGAGAGCTTGACAGCATAATGGCCTCATAGATAATATTTTACGAATTAGGGTTAGGTCTTAAGGTGTATATATAGATGTCTAGGTTCGATTAGAGCTTTTAGATTAACCCAGAAATCATCAGGACCACTTAGATGCATCATCAGCCCTTAGCGCGAATCAGGCTGCTGGTGGACAACCATATACCCTAGATCGACCCCTAGTCGACCCAGCGGGGCTCGATTCGACTCCAAAAATAGTGCGGTTCGGCTATTCCCCCTCCTGATATGCTGTTTTGAACTTTTTTTAAATATTTATTTAATTTTTATATATAACTATATATATATATATTTATCTCATATGCATACAAACTTCAGGGCTTAATAACATCTTCATAAGGTATCTGTTTTGTGCAAACCAAATGTCTATATTGACCCAAAATTTTGAGATGAACATAATAGCGCAACCCATTTCACTTAATTCTTCTTCTAAAAATTAAGTATACTTTAATTTGTGAATTTTATTGTTATAAAATTATGGGGTGTTACACATCTCGAAGTTGTCGACATTCGTTTGTGTTAGGCCCATACATGTCGTGATATCGGCAGTATCTCCCCGAGTTCTTCTCGGAATCTGTCGATTTCCTTGTGTGGGGTTTCGGATACAGCAAAGTGTTGCATGTTTCCAAGTAGATGGTCTCTGGTTCTTCATTTAACGGGGTATATGTCTCGTAAGCTTGGTATGGGTCAGGCCTCTTTGGTTCTGTTTGGTCCTGATTGTTGCCCCGGCCGCCTTGTCCCCCGTTACTTGGTCTCTGTCTAGGGGGTCCTGCCCCCGTGTTCGGATTGGGGGGTCCTCCTACTTCTCTCCCTTGAGGGCGGTTATTTGCGGTGTCAGTTCGAGGGTTAGTGTGGCGGTTGGCGTCGGAGACGCGGTTCCGCCTTGCTTCTTCTTGGTATAAGAACTGCCCAGCTTTCTCATAGAAAGCATCGAGGCTCTTCAGTTGCTTTCGGTCAATCCATGCCCCGAATTCGGAAGTAAGAAGGACTCCTTTAGCTAGCTTGAAGAGTATGGTGTGTCGATCCGAATCCTCGACTTCGGCGAGGGCGATGTTGAGCCGAGAAATGTAGCTTTTAAGTGATTCCGTAGGTCCATGGTATAAGTTGGAAAGAGTAAGGGCATTCTTCGGAGTCGGGATGTGCATTCTGAATTGCTTAACCAACTGTGCTGCTAATTGGCCGAAGTTGTTGATGGAATTAAGAGGGAGGTGAGAGAACCATAATAGAGCTGTCCACGATAAGAAGACCGGAAAGCATTTGCATTTGACTGGATCGTCGCCTCTGCTTGAGTCCATTTGCCACTCATAACGGTTTAAGAAAGCACAAGGGTCAGCGGTGCCGTCGTAGAGCGGCATCTGAGACATGCTAAAGTGTCGCGGCCATTCAGCTTCATTAACTCTTCGAGTGAAAGGGTTGCTCCTAATGTGCGCTTCCCACGAATTATGCACATTTCCTCGCATCTCCCTCACGATTCTTCAGACCATGTCGGGAAGGTAGGTCGTATGAGGGTCCTCTATTGGGACCCGTGGGTTTTGGCGAGGTTCCGGAGTTCTGGCACGAGGGCATCTTCTAGGGTGGATGTCTGGGTCATCTTCTTCCATGTCCTCGACATCTATAACGGGAGCCTGGTGCGCATGATGAAGTGGAGCAGGGTCACGCGGGTCTGGTTCTGGAAAAGCACGGGCCACCTGGATAGTGGGTTCATTGTCTCGACGGGCGGCCGTTGAGTCTTGTCGAGGAGGAGGTTGGTTAGTAGTAGCGGGTCCTTTATTGATGATTAGGCGAGAACGATCCCGAGTTTGGGCGTCCTT
>JASFAX010004263.1:0-39925 GCA_030737875.1 Allium sativum
AGCGGTGGGACCGCGAGAGCCTGAACTTGTCCCCTTGCCTGCCCTGGTGCCATAAGAGCCTGCACCTGTCCTCCCGAGGTAGCTCCTGCCCTCTGCCCCTTCTTTGGGCAGTCCTTCACTAAATGTCCCGCATCGCCACAATGAAAACAGCCTGTCTTCTTTTTCTTTCGGCAATCCTTGCTGAGATAGCCTGGGGTTCCACAGTTAAAGCACTTCTTCTTTCCCTTGCCGTTATTGTCTTTACCACCCTTCTTGTTTTGCTGTTGTGGTTTCTTCTGATCCCCCTTCTTCTCGGGTGCCTTATCAGCTTTAGCGCTTTTCTCCTCATGCATAAGCGCCATTTCTACTAACTTCTCAAAGGTGGCCCCCATAGGGATGTGGGTCATAGCCAACCCTTGCAATGGTTCATTCAAGCCATTCACGAACCTTAGAGCCTTCTTCTCCGGCGTGTTTACTAAGACCAAGCCAAACCTTGCTAACTGATTAAATTTATTGACATATTCTTTCACTGATGAGCTTCCTTGCTTCAATGTCAAGAACCTTTCCATATATAGATTTTCTTCCGCCCTTGAGAGAAACTTCGCCTCGAACCTACGTCTGAAATCCACCCAAGAGTATTTTTATCTGTTATGGTAACCTTAAGCTCTGATACCACGTGTAACACCCCACGTCCATTAATGTCACTCACGAAGGGAATGCATTAACTTCCATGGAGGTTATATGTAAATATAGAACAGAAAAATTACAACAAGACAGATAGTAAATAGTACTTGGAAATCTAAAACTTCATTTTATTGCAGCGGAAATTAAACATGTTTATTACATCATAAAATCATAGATCATAACCAAGTACAATATCCATCTTTACATAATCCCATTACATAAATATCCATTAAAAAGATAACAAGCTGGACTTTACTTCAACGGTCCAAGCTTTCCAAAGAGAGATGAAGCAATTCAATCAAACTCCACTAGAGCTGGGCCCAACCTGAGGACCTGGAGGGGGAAAAAGGATAGAAATAGAGGGGGTTAGACATAAAGTATGGCGAGTATGATAATTCTAACAATACTATTATCAAAATAACTAGACTAAGGCATAAGCTGGAAGACAAGTAAATGTCTATGAACTCTTAGGAAGATAAAGATAGCGTTTAAGATAACATTAAAGATAACGTTAAAGGCACACCTAATTACTAACAAATGATTACTACACTGCACCGCACATTACTACACTGCACCACACCAGTCACCTTATTGTTTGATCCCACTTGCTTCACACAGAAACTTTATAAATAGCCTTACGGACCACTAGCTGAATACATAGGCGCCGTCTGCCCCTATCTCCACTAGGTGTACCCCACTACCCACTTTCGATCGGCTCCCTACTCGTAGATACCCGTGCTGACCCCACAGTGTGGTGTATCACTCCCCTAAAGTGGCAACACGATACAACTTGAGAATGCACGGCTTATACCTACACAATGAACAACGTCTTACCTACCAGCCCGGGTCCACACACGCATATAAAACCGGTTGGACTTGCGTTGCCACCGCTCCCCGTTTTGGCCTCTTACAGTCGAACCCAGCATGGGTGTCCCGTCCTCGACTTGGGTCGAGCCCACAAAGATACGTTTGGGATACTGGTCGAAATGGGCCCCCACAAGCTACCCACCTAAGCTTGTCACTAGTATATCCCACTTAACCCTCTTAGTCATGTTCATTTACATGTGTGTTTGGTTAAGTCTTACTAATCGTATTTCACATGCCACTAAGGGCACCCCCTAGATTTCTCATGCCACCCAAGGCACCTACTTAACCCCCATGTCCCACCTTACATGTTTATCTGGTTAAGTATTTCTTAATTAATTCAGGCCATAACCTCATAAAGACCTCTCACATTAGACTGGCATTTATGGCAGCTGGATTTGCCAGGCGGGTCCGGGCAGACTTACACCATAAAAGAGTCTAACCTCGTGTCTTTACAAACGTTATGCTTTAGTTTAGGCCTAGGACCTCTCACATTGGGCTGACATATGTGACCACTGGATTTGCCGGGCGGGTCCGGGCAGGTTTACGTCACAAACGAATCCAACCTCGTGTCCTAAGCATTGATTAACACTTAAAATCTTTTACCCCAGTTTTAATAATTCCCTATTCAAATTATTAATTAAGTCAACTTTTAATGATGTCCCAAATTGACTCAATTATGGTCATCCACTTATGGCATGCAAAATCATATCAATTGCACCCCAACTTTTTAATATTAAATCCTTACCCCTACCCCACGTTTATACGTTCTCTTATTTAACGCGTAATATAGGCTAGACTTGTATAGTCTAACACCTAGCACAAAGATAAATTATCACAACATATAGACAATTAAAATAAATCTAATCATAATAGGGGTGAAACTTGCATAAACTACACATGTTAAGGATCAAAAGGTGTCAACTTGTTAAATGTCTCAATTTATATGATACGATCATAGCCCAAATCTATACATAAACTTGCATATGGGGTTTTTAGGCAACATAATGATGGTGTGAACTAGCATAGGATATCACATATGTCATAGCATAATTCTAGATGTCATAATAGATGTCTTGGTATATGTTCATAACTTTTCTAATCAATCCAACTTGCATATATGACTTGTCATATAGATCAACATAACCCAAACATGATGATTTAATTAATATGAACTAACTAGCATAGATGGTAACATCATGGCCTTTTTAACATGTATGATTCATCACAACTTAGCATAGAAACTTTCAACATACATAACATCATCATAGCATGATTTACAACATATAAGATATCATCATCACATAACATTGGATTTACAATATACATGATAGCAAAAGGGGTGTACAACAACATATATGATAATTCACATCATCTACTCATAATCCATTCATAACTCAACCTGATTAAAATGATAATAATCTTGTTAAGATCATCATACTCACAATTTAGAGAAGAAAAGAGAGAGTTTTGCTTTGCTTTAGGGTTGAGAGAATTAGAATTGAATTTGCTTTTCTTCTTTCTTAGTTGGCGGCGGCTCCATTGATTTCCATGGTGACGGTAACTATTCTATTTTAATTAGGTTTAGGGTTAGCATTAGGATGTATTTATAGGTGTAGGAAGTTATTTAGGACCATTAGATTAACCCTGAACCATGAGAACCAATCAAATGCAAAATCTGCATTTGAGCGAATCAGCCCACGGGTTGACAGCCAAACACTCAGGATTTACCCCTAGTCGACCCAGCGGAGCTCGGGTCGACCTCAAAAATGGGCCGGTTCGGTTATTCCCCCTCCCAATTCGCTGTTTTGAACTTTTTCGCATATTTATTTATTTATTTTTTAATTTATATATATATATATATATCAATATATATATTTCTCTGCGCAACCCATTTCACTTAATTCTTTTCTAAAAATTAAGTATACTTTAATTTGTGAATTTTAATGTTATAAAATTACGGGGTGTTACAATAGACATTATTATAATATCAAAGGTTTTGATATAAAGATGTTTTGGATTCTCATAAGGGAATAACCCGTTCCGTTATACGGCGTGGTCTTATGAGATATCATTTACTTGTTCGAACTGTTTGAACTGTTTTACTCATACCAGTCCCATGACTGACCCGGAGTTTATTTGTTTGTTTTCCCTAAACTCTTGGGTGCCTAATTTTGTACGGGCAGTCAAGTAGTTCAGGATTTTATAGATACACTTGGAGAGCTTGGAGCAGGAGGCTTCAAGATTCTATAGCTATTATTATTTCCGCTGTTGTTGTAAGTGTTGTACTCTGAAATGTTATTGTATACATATACTGTTTGTATTTCAAAAGTTATGTTATATTTTATTTGTTCCGCTGTGAGATTTGTGGTTACTCTGATGATGATGTTCTTCTTCTTCTTCTATTCTAATAGTTCTATCCTATCTATCCTCACCCTCTATCTTCTTTCTATTAATTTCTTGAATTTCCAGTGCAATTTGGGGTTGGACTTGTGTTATTTGGTTAGCTCAAATTGGACCGGATTTTCGGGTCATTACACATAAGTCTCCTTCTGGTAATGCGAAATATTTTTGAGTATTTGTGATTCGATCTGAAAAATAAAACTCAGCAATGAGCTTATAGACCAAACAAAAGACAAAACAATAAAAGCCCAGACACCAAAATAATAACACAAACAACAGACTTGAAACACAGTAAACCATACTCAAGAAGCAAAGAAAAAGCCACAAACATGCGCCAAGCATCAAAGCAAGAAATGCTCCTGAACTATATGACAATCCAGCAGGCACCAACAAGAATAATACTGCAATAAACTCCCAAACTAAACCATAGAAGAAGCATTGATAACCCAGCATAGAAATGCACAAGCAAACAGCCCCATGCATGATTGTTGACATAAACAAATTACTGCTAAATTGAAAATAGAATTTCAGATAGTGAATTATTGCACAGTATGATCCATATTCCAGTAACAAATTTATATTTCATAATAAACCAAAAGGCACTTACGTATGGATAGATTCTTCTTCAACGTTGTGAAATAAAAGTATAGAGTAAGATCAATTCTGATTGGCAACATAATAGAATCATTTTTAGCTGGTGATAAAAATAGATTGATCTGTATAAACGTAAAATCATTAATAGATACAAATATAGCGGAAAATAGGTGGCATAACGAAAATAAAACATATTGGTTGGTGACACGGATATAATTTCAAAATAATCGATTTCACCCTAAGACATATAAAAGATAACATCAGGAGAGTACGAAATTGGACCCACCAATCCATGAAAATGTTTAGTAAAAAGTAACCCTTTGGTTGTCGGGAGAGGTGGATCCTCCCACTTGATCCATAATCAACGATGAAATCGCAAACAACAATATGAGACGGAGCGAGAGAGGAGCTGGAGTCGTGAATAAAGTTAGAAGCCAGAGACGAAAGAGTACACCGCGAGTAGAGAACGAGTGAAGGTCGGATCTGGTCGCGCGAAGAGAAAGGAAGGCTAGATCTCAAGAAAGCGAAGGGATCGGGTAAAGGTTAGGGTTTGAAGATGTAATTTGGGGGAGCGTCTCTTTCTTCATTGCCGATGGAAGAGGAAACCTGATAGAAAGAAAGAGCATTCTAGGGACAGCTGTAATTGGAAACCTTGGGAAGGAACGAAAAGTTAAAGCCAATTTTTTTTGTTTTGGAGCCAAATTTTTGCGTTTGGAGCCGAAAATTCCAACGCTCATAACTTGATTTTGTTTTTATATTTTGCCAAATGATTTGGTATTCACGATCAAAGAAAAACTGAAATAAGCGAGACATACAGATCATCAAGAAATAATGTGAAAAAATAAGAGAAATTGTCATGCTAACCTTTAAAAATAACATATAATTGAAGCTACTGTGATACCCAAAAATATTAAGTAAAAAATAATTTGAACTTTAACGGTGAAAATCAAGAAGATTTGCAGTACAATCGAAAATTTAAATGGTACTGACAGTTTTCCATCGGTTATAATTAAAATTTACCAAAAGTTAGAGAATTAAAAATTATAATAGTAAAATTTTATATTAAATATAAATATAATATGAATTTCTTGAGAATTGATTTTTACTAAAATATTAAATATTACTGATTAATAATAGTTATTATTAATTATTACCTTTTTTCCAAAGTTATAATTGAATTCCGACTATTAAAAGTTAATTATTATGTAAATGTTATTGATTATATACTATTAAATATTTAATAGTAATTTTTAAAAAATAACTATTATTTATTAATCATCAATTAAGCGGTTTTTATCTAATCTAATAGTAATTAATAGTAATTGGTATTAATTTGTAAATTTATTATTGAATATGAATCATTCTTAAATGTTAATATTACTAATTATTAAATATAAGTTGTTATTAATATTTAATAGGTCTCTAATACAAGAAATAGAAAAAAGAGTTACTAAAAATAAGTTTAAACAACTTTCTAATTTAACTATTAATTATCAGAAACTAATCAGTATATATTAGTTATTACAACAGACAAAAAAAAGTTGTGATATATATGTTTATTGCAACAGTGATTTTATCACAGTTGTAAAAAACATTTATTACAACAGTGCGTTTTGCACAGTTGTAAAAAAGCATTTATTACAACTGTGCTTTTCGCATAGTTGTAAAATTAAAGTTGTAATATGGTGTTTTTGTTGTAGTGATAATGTCTATGCATTACCCCACTCCTGACTAGGCTCGCGCCATACACAACCAATACCAATCATCAATCCCATCCAATAATCATAAATAAATAAATACTCCACAATCAGTCGCATTTAAGGCGCCACAAGTGTCCATCCACATCGTATGAAATGCGAGTATCGCTAATATCCATACAACGCTTCTAATGCAGGGGATTCGTGAATAGTTCAAGTATCGAACTCTAAAGGGGGTAATATAACTACATGGTGCAATTTATAACTTGCAACCTAAAATGCCGAACTAACTGCTACATAATAACTTAACAAAATTATTTACTGAGCGAGTTCTCACCCAGAAGCTAAACCGAACACCGCGATTCTTCATATGTAGAAATCTTCGTCGCTCGCGTCGTTTAGTCGCTCCTCGCACTTGAATTCACCTCTTTTCCTCTAGAATTTGCAAATGACCTCCAATCTTCACCAAACTTTGTACCTAGCCCAAACGCGCCATTCCAAGACAACTTTTGCCTAGTGGACTTTCTTTCAAAAACGCATCAATTTGCTGTAAATCGCGAAAAACAACAGCAAGTCCGTGGACTTTGGACGCATTTTCTAAATAGCTTTGAACTCCAAAATTCGAATTCCATATATCCAAATCGAAGAGAAAATCGTGCTCTACAACTTTGGCACTGTGGAGTTTCGGCTAGAAATGCACGGTTTGTGAGTTATTGTCTAAAGGACATGACGTTATTTGCAAAACGGGAATTTTGTGAAAAACGGATTTTTGGGTGATGTGGGGCCCACGACCGAAGGTGGGTGGCCAAAGGGCGACGGAGGACTTGACTGGCGATAGGGAGGTCGTGGGTGGAGGCAGGGTGGGGCCGGAGGTGGGTGGCCAAAGGGCGGCGGCGGACCTGACTGGCGATATGGAGGTCGCGGGTGGAGGCAGGGTGGGGCCGGTGGTGGTTTTTGGTGGTGGAATGGGTTATATGGTTTGTAGAAAAGGAGAGAGAGAGGAGAAGGAAGAGAAGGAGGAGGAGAGGGAGGAGGTGCGGCACCGGAGGGAGGGGAGGCCGACGGCCAGCGGTGGTGAGGGGTGGGTGGATGCAGTTTTGGGGAAAGGAGAACTCACACTTTTTGAACAAAGAGGGAGAGAAAGAGAGAAGATGAAAAGTAAAGAGAAAGAGGGGAAAAGGAGAATATATGCTCATTTCTCTCCGATCGTCTGAATGCAAACGATCTCCGTTTGGCACGGATTTCGGACATGAGATAGTAGAAGTGAAGCCGAGCCCAACAAAACAAGTTTCGTCAAATTTCGAGTTTGTTTGACCTTTCGTCAAAATACTCAAAGATGCTCAAATATTGTTATAAAATGCGATTTTAGCACACCTTTTCTTCTTGCACACCAACACGCCAACTCCAAAATTCATGGCCTTTTGGATTTAACCATTATTAGATGATACGAATTCAAAAAAAGATGGTATCGAATTCTGAGATCGTCTCAATAATGTTCCTTTGCAAAATGACTACTTGTTTTTGAACAAATGGTTTTGCTTTGCACGGCCACATACTAACTCCGTTCGACGCGCACTTTGGAACTCAACAATGATTTGTCATTATGAATCCGGAAAAAATTATTTCATCAAATTCTGTGCTCATATGCAAAATTTCACTTTTTAAGGGCTATGTGATGATTTTAAAAATCGAATTTTCAAAATTTTCAAAAAAAAGCTTATAAATCAATTTAATAACTTTACTGAGTTTATTTTAAGTCAAATAAAATATAAAAATTAATAACAAAATTATTCTCAAATTTTATTTATCAAAAATAACCAATTTATATTCGCATATTCCTTAAAATAGCTTAAGTCAAAATTTTAAATTGGTTCCCAAAATACGGGTTGTTACACCAACAATCTCCCCCTTTTTGATGATAACAACCTTAGTTTATAAAATATTCATACTTGTTAATACTTTTTGATGTTGTCCACTGATTACTCCCGTTTCACTATAAATCCTACATACTCCCATAAACTAAGTCTATATTTTACAATTTCTCCCCCTTTAATTTGTCATTACCAAAAAGAAATTCTAAACATACTCCCCATAAATCCTATATCTATCTATACTTATCCAATAATATTTGATTCTATTCTTAGAACTAGTAAAAATAACTCCCCCTATGCTATAAATGTTTCTAATATAACTATCCCTGATTCCATAATATCCTTATATCTCCTTCTAAATCTATGATTCTAAACCTAAATATTATAACTACCCTTAAAAATTATGACTATGATAGTCTAATAAACTAAATAAAAGGATAATAAACTAAGCGAACAACCCAATATCAATTCAAACAAGTAAATCAATCCAAAAAAGCAATTCAAACAAGTAATTCAAACAAACAATTCAAACAAACAAGCAATTCAAACAAATAATCCAAGCAAACAAGCAATATAAACAAATAATCTATATAATTAAATCAATCAAAGTATTTTAGAACCTTCAACTAATCCTTAGAAGCTCTAAAACTCCCCCTTGATTTACTACAAAACTAAACCTATCCTAAACTCTAATTCCCTTAAAACTATAATAAGACCTTAATCTAGACTTAGAAATAACTCTGATAAGATATCCTTAAAATTATGATATAAGTAAAGAAATTCAATCCAATCAATAAATCAATTTAATTTTTGTTGTCACAAAACATCAATTCAAACATGAAATCAAACATTTCTTGTAACTTCTATTTATCCTAAAACTTATAAATTTCCTATCAACCATAAATGCATAAGTATATTTCTAACATACCTTTCAACCACTAACGAAATTTAACCATGTCAAGTAAGTCAATTAAATTATTTAATTCAAACAAATCAAACAAACCAAATAAGTCAATCAATTCAATCAAGGTAATCAATTTAATAAATTCAACCAAGTCAAGAAAATCAATCAAGTTAATCAAGACAAAGTAAATATGTTATGTGTTTGATTAATAATCCTAAATTTATAATTATATGAAAACTTTTCATACTATATACTTGTTATGTGTGGAGTTAAAGTTAACATGCAGTGTGTTGGTTATAATGCAGTATGTCATATTCAAATCTGTATGAAGTGATATATTGAATGAAATGCAACTTGTGATGTAAATGATTGTAATTTGAGATGTACTGTAATTTATAATAATGATGTATGATATGAAATAAGTTGTGTAATGATAGTATGCGGAATGATTTGATAATTATATTTATTTAAGTAAAATATGTTCAAAGTACTATCTAACTACTATGCATATACATATATGTTACAAATTATTTCAATTAAACAAGGATAAGATATATTAATTTATAAACTTAGGTTAATGATACTTATGAAAGAGATTGCAAGGATAGTAAAGATAAAAGTTTTATTGTATTCATAATATAAAATATTAAAAATAATTCTATGAGAAATGTGGAGTTAAATAATCTTAGTAGGATGCTTCTTTAATATAGTAATAATTGAAGATCTTTTTAAAGAGAATATAGAATTATATAAAGTAAACATATAGTTATAATTGTATGTATAAAAACTATTTTTAAAAAGAATTTAAAATTTAATTTATTATGAAATATAAATCATTCTTTTAATACACATCAATTTTAAATTTAAACCTTTAGAAATCAAAATATATTATTTTGTTAAGGAAACATTTATATGTTAAAACTTTTAAAAGAAATCTATAGTCATAACAAAATTATGAAATCTGGATATAAATTAAACTGCAAGACTATAATTTCTTGTATTTAAGAATAAAATCATATATATGTATATTATTAAACCAAAATATTAGGTTAAGCTTTTACAAATCTTAATAAGAAATCAAAATAAGTATTTAAGTTACAAATAGTATTCGTGATAATATAACACAAAGTTGTTGTGCAATCATATGAATAATATATAAGTTAATCTGTGCATGTTTAAACTATATAAAAGATGAATAAATTTATATTTTATAACAATATCAAAAGGTTACGTTAATTTTATATATCATATTAACATGATTATATAATTTTATTAATTTATATACTTTTAAATTTTTAATATATATGTATATATATATATTGAAACAAGGTATAAGAAAATAAGTAGACAAACAAAGTTAATAACTGTAGTTTGAACTGCCATTTTCTAATTAAAAAAATGGAGTGAAGTTTGAAAATTTAAACTTTTGAAATTCAAAATTTGAATTTCATTATGTCGACATGACTATTTAGGTATGTCGACATACATGTAAAAAATCAAAAAACATATAGTTTTGACATCTTAGTTTTATTATATTACCGATTTATATTTCAGGTTTAACTATCTCCTGAAATAATATTAATCCTAACAAACATTCACAACTTATTATTACATTTAATATTATTATTTTGAATTTCAAAATTCAAATTTCAAATTTGAATTTCAAAATTAAAATTTCAAATTTGAATTTTAAGTTTCAAGTTTGAATTTTAAAGTTTTTATTTCAAATTCAAAACAAAGCAAATAAAACATCCATTCAACCAGAAAGGAATTTAAAAATTAATTAAGATGTACTTGGTTTTTAGATCCATTTCTTCGATATTTTCTGAATTCTGAATTGCTGTGAATCACATATTTGAATTTCCGATTTTCTAACTCTCCATTGCTTGATGATGAATTTGAATCGTCTTGATAAAAACACATCCTTTTTATATGGCCTGGTCAACTTAGAGTCAAATTTTTTAGCTTGAATTTGAATTTTGAATGAACATACACTTCAACTACTATAAGCCCAAAAGTCATATCCCTTTATAAACACTTTTTTCTTGATTGATGAACGATCATCTTGGCGTCTTTCGGCCAACAGTTATCGACGTAACTCTTTCCCTGCAAAATAGCATATATTTTCAAAGAATCAAGTGACTTTTCAAAATAACTAATTGTAATTTGAGATAAGAATATCATGATGATTCTGTGATATATTCATTTAAACTTTTCAAGAATTCATATCATGATAACTTGAATTTTTCAATCGAATTGAATGCAGACTCATCTAGAACTGATGCAGGACATGAATTCAAACTAGTATTATAAATCACTTCAGAATTCGCCATTTAAATTTTTTCAAAAATCAGATTATGAATTTTTTGAAAAATCTTGCTCCGTTACCAATTGTTAGGGATTGCGGAATGGATCGTTAAGGCAAAACAAACACTAGAGGGGGGTGAATATGTTTGTAATGGTTTGCAAATCCATGCTATCTGAGTTGACTACATACATCACACGTCCAACCCAAATATCACAGAAATACGAATCATTTTTTTAGAAGAAAAAGGTAGAAGAAGAACAGAAATAACAACACAGATTCTCACATCACCGCGAAACAATATAATATATCATAACTTTTGAAATACGAAATTTTAAGTGTATAACATACAATTATCAGAGTACAACACGTATAACACAGCGGAAATAAAAATACTATATATATCTAACACTGAAGCCACATGCTCCAAGCTCCTTTAGATAGATCTGTAAAATGCCGAACTACTTGACTGCCCGTACAAATTTAGGCACCCAAGAGTTTAGGTAAAACAAAACAAAGTAAACTCTGGGTTAGTCATGGAACTGGTGTGAGCAAACAATTTAAAACAGTTTGAGAAAATAAACGATATCTCATAAGTCCACACCGTATAACACGGAACGGGTTTTTCCCTTATGAGAATCCAAAACACTTGATTTAACTTTCGAAATCCTTTCGATAGAAACTATAATCTTTATATCTAAACTCTTTGGATATTATAATAGTGTCTATTAAATAAATAACAATCTAGTGGAACATTTGCATCTCACGCTCCATATATATAATATACAATCAAAACCGCGAGCACTTACTGGGTAATGAATTTTCCAACTATGACAAGGTATGGAACCACCTTCCGATAGTGTATCGCTAGAGAAGAATACACTGGGTTTAACATGAACATCGTGCAACCCAACCACTCATTTTGCTTGAGTGTAACGAATGTATATCACCAAAGGTTGGGATCAACAACCATTTTCCTGAAAGTGACAACATCGAATAGAATAAAGAATGAAGTGAATTTCTCTAGATAGGTGATATGTAATGACCCGGATTTTTAGCGACTTTGGTTATCGACATAAACACGATGTCGATAACCAAAACACCAAAAAATCCTGGTAATTAGTGAAAGAAATTAGAGGGTGAGGAAAGATAAGGTAGAACTAATAGAATAGAAGAAGAAGAACACAGCATCAGAGTAACACGAATCTCACAGCGGAACGAATAACATATAATATATGTAACATAACTTTGAAATATACATCTGTTCTTGAATATACATCATTATCAAAGTACAACACTTACAACACAGCGGAAATAACTATAGCTATATGATCCTGAAGCCTCCTGCTCCAGCTCTTCCAGTATATCTGTAAATCCCGACTACTTGACTGCCCATACAAATTTAGGCACCCAAGAGTTTAGGGAAAACAACAAAGTAAACTCCGGGTCAGTCATGGGACTGGTGTGAGTAAAACAGTTTAAAACAGTTCAAGAAGGTAAACGATATCTCATAAGACCATGCCGTATA
Source organism: Allium sativum (assembly GCA_030737875.1). Classification (NCBI taxonomy): domain Eukaryota; kingdom Viridiplantae; phylum Streptophyta; class Magnoliopsida; order Asparagales; family Amaryllidaceae; genus Allium; species Allium sativum. The sequence continues at coordinate 12,830 of JASFAX010004263.1, forward strand.
ACGGAACGGGTTTTTCCCTTATGAGAATCCAAATTACCTTTATATCAAAAACCTTTTGATATTATAATAATGTCTATCAACACAATATCATAATTATCTAGCAGAAACGCTTTCATCTCACGTTCTACATATATAGTATACAATCAAAACCGCAAGCACGTATTGGGTAATGGGTTTCCAACTATGACAAGGTATGGAACCACCTTTCGCTCGTGTACCTCTAGAGAGGAATACACTGGGTTCAACAAGAACATCTTGCAACCCGGCCACACATGACAGACCACTCATTTCGCTTGAGCGTATCGAATGTATATCACCAACAGTTGGGATCAGCAACCGTTTCCCGAATGGGACAGCATCAACAATAGATTTTTAGAAGTAAATGAAACTCTAGATCAGGTGATTATACACCCTACTTCGGTGCGACCGACTTAGCCATGTTGCCTGCCCGATTTCTGTCATTTACCGGATGTTGAGGCTAGAAGCTACGCTTTACCATCACATCAGATTCACTTTGAATGCCACATCGTCAAATCCATCAAATCACCGATTGACGTCCTCAACCATACATTATGTGTTAGCTAAAAGAAGTTTCCTTCTCCGCTTCCACTCTTGGTACAGTTGGAGAAATCAATATACGTGATCGTCTTGAAATACTCTGTCAGACATCCGTCCATACAAGTCATCCAGGAACAGGATGAACCGAAGGCACTATTCTGTAAACAGGATAGCCCTTGCAAAACTCCTTCTTCAATTTCCTTTGGCATATATGATTCGCAACGCTTATGCCAATACAGAGTGGTTCTTTGGATAATAATCCAACCGGTCTCTCCATATTAACAACGTTAAAATGGTCAAAACTTCGATAGTCTGTGATTTAACTATCGAATAAAACAAGTGTGCAAACAACGATATTATTTCCAATGGAAATTTATATCGATCAAACATCATTCAACATTTATCTCTTTATTCCATTAATTTACTTATCTCCTGTTTCCCTATGTTCAATATTCCTTATTTTCTAAATTGCGAAATTATACGTTATTAACAATGGAAAACATTTCCATTTCTTGTTTTCTTTATTAGAAAACATTTCTGGTTTCTTCTTTGGAAAACATTTCCAAAGCTTCTTCATTGGACTTAGACAGATGTTTAAACAATCCATCGCGATGCCAACTCAAACCATTTCCTTTACTGCCAAACCTTAACTATTCCTTAGTTAAGAATGAAGTCAATCAAGTTGGGGTAGAACTACCTCTCAGACCTTAACTGAACAACATTTCTAACTTTGAAATAGGCAAAGTTCACTTTATATCCCTTTTACTAACTTCCTTACTTAACCCTCCTTCGAATAACTATATTCGATTGACTCTTTTCACTTAACTCTATTCAATTAACCCTTATAAATTAACTCTATTGGACTAACGCTATTGATTTACTCATTTCACTTAACTCCTTTCGAATAAACTATATTCGATTAACTCATTTTACTCTCTATTTGAATAAACTATATTCGATATACTCATTTTACTTTCTATTCGAATAAACTATATTCGATTTACTCATTTTACTTTCTATTCGAATAAACTATATTCGATTAACTCATTTGCTTTAACTCTAATCGATTAACTAACATCGATTTGCTCTTTTTAACTTTAACTCTAATCGATTAAACTAACATCGATTAGCTCTTTTTACTTTAACTCTAATCGATTAAACTAACATCGATTAGCTCTTTTGCTTTAACTCTAATCGATTAACTCCTTTTACTTTAACTCTAATCGATTAAACTAACATCGATTAACTCCTTTGCTTTAACTCTAATCGATTAAACTAACATCGATTAGCTCTTTTTCTTTAACTCTAATCGATTAAATTAACATCGATTAGCTCTTTTTCTTTAACTCTAATCGATTAAACTAACATCGATTAGCTCTTTTTCTTTAACTCTAATCGATTAAACTAACATCGATTAGCTCTTTTTCTTTAACTCTAATCGATTAAACTAACATCGATTAGCTCTTTTTCTTTAACTCTAATCGATTAAACTAACATCGATTAGCTCTTTTTACTTTAACACTAATCGATTAACTAACATCGATTAACTCCTTTTACTTTTCGAATAAACTATTCATTTATAAAGATTTACTTTTAGTAACAGTTCTTCACTTTACAAATGATTTCCCTTTTTATTTACTTTCGAAATATTTCCTTTTACAAAATCTATTGATTTTATAAACTCCCTTTATTTCAATATACATTGAAACAATTCTTTTTGCATCCCAGGGTCTTTTATGATATTTAAAATATCGAATAAAAATGATCAGCATCATTTCAACACCCAAAATCCATAACAGATTATATAACACATCATATATCACCATATATGAAAACTAGTAAAATAAATGTTGAGGAATCCAGTTGGATTCCTCCAACCTGTTTCCCTGCATCACAGATGTTAAACAATATAGATAACATCACTTTTCTGTTCCATATGATATATTCTGTTAAACAGAATCAATATAGAAAATTTAACTAACTGACTAACAGTTCAATCAAACAGTCAACATACTGTCAATCAGCCAATATCTAACAGTTCTAAAAATACAACATGAAATTTAAAACTGTTCAAAGTTAGTGTGATTTACTCATAGTTGCGCGTTAGCCGTTAAATAACGGTTTGCGTTATTTGATTCAGTCGGACAATTTATTTCGCCATAAATTGTAACGGGCTCCTGATGGTTTCAACCCAGTTCCATAGTGTAGCGTTTGCTAGTAGAAATCCAACGTACTTCGTTTCATATGTTTCCATCATGGCCCGGCCAATTTTCCCTTGTTTTTATTTTAATGAATCTGGGCTTTCGGTTTAGACCAGCCCAAATACTCCCCTTGAAGCCCAATTCCTTTTCTACTTTCCTTATTTCTTTTCCTCTGGGCCTTAGCCCATTCCCGTTTCAACACAACCGGACCTCCTGGTCAAGTTTTCTTCACCGAAATTTTGAGACGCCGCACTCCAGCATTTCCTTTAAAACATACCCATACTTCCTGTTGCAAAAGTCCACTACCTGTTCTCATACAAATGACCATATTCGAAACTGTTTCTCCCAAGTTTTCGCTTCCCACCCGTTCTTCCTCATTCCTTTGAAGTTCTAGACTTTGAACCGCATGCAAGAGAACCGTACGTCCTCCATTTTCATATTTCACAGGCCCCTATGCTCACGTCCCTCCCTCCTAATCTTTTACTACCCTGCGCGTTTCCTCTTTTACTTCGAACAAAATTCCATTTTCCTCTGCACTATTATGAGGTCTGCACCCTACTCCTTACATCCCCACCGAAACAAATATGAACCTCCTGCTCTTTCCCATCCACTCCACATCATCACCTACAACAGTGAACCACCGCTACTAATCTTCCTTCTTCACGCCTGAAGATCCGCACTGCTCCCTTCATCCATGAATTAAATACTTAAAATGCCAAAGAGCGTGCTCCTTCTGGTGTCCAAGTATTCAAATACTCACGCTCTCCTGGTTGTTTTACCAAATGCAAACTGCCGCTCCAGTAAAATACTTACCACCCCATTCTTCACCAAGTTCGCACTTCACCTCGCAACACTATACTAACTCCAGTCGACGCCAATCTTCTTTGTTCATCGTCACGAGTTACACGCTCTAAATCATCGCGCAATACAGACAAGGTCTGGTCATTGAAAAGTCGAGCTTCAGCAAGTTTGTGCGCACCCAGAAAGAACTATACCTAGTTGAAGCTCTCGTTCATACAAGTTTAAAGAATCTAACGTTGCTAAATTTCGTTTAGAATTGCTCAAGATTTAATTGAACGAGGAATAATGGAAGTGGCGGCTCCCTTATTTCGTTTACAGAAGATGAGAAAAAATGATTTTTAGGTCTTAGGCTCTCGATTGATGTTTATTTATAGGTATTTCTTTAAAGGAAGGATGCCCTTCCACGTTTTTGAAAGAAGGCCACACATTGGAGAGGAGGAGATGCCACAAAGAAGTGACGACCGTGGCTGATTTTTGTTCCAAGAAAATAAGATATTTTACTTTTATTATTTAGTGAAGTTATGTATCCCGTTACGCCAAACTCCATTTGTTTACGGACTGATATAAAAATATCCTTGAGTCTAGTACTGTGTCGTGATCCCAAAAATATAATAATACCAGTAGATTAACTCATATTTTGAAACCCCAAAATGTTGATTACAGGGTGCAAAATACTTCAAATAAAAAGTTGCATATTTAATTAATTAAAAATTACAATAAAATTCTAAAAATTAAATTATCACTATTTCCCAAAAGAACCTTGTCTAAATTCAAACCCGATATCTAGTTATATCGAATAAATCGATACGGTCGATAAATGATTCCATAGCGACTATTTTAAAATTTGATTTGGACATAAATCAAAATTTATACGATGAAATCCTGATTTTTCTCTTCCACTAGAAAGATATACTCCAGCAGCTCCATACGTTTCTTGTTTCACAGAAATCCGGTTTAAAACGAATCCTGTATCTTCAGTTGAAGTTCGAATCGCCAATTTACGAACTGCAGTGCCATTTCGGGCTTGATTTTAATTATAATATAATTATACTTTCAAACTGTCGTTCAAATAATATATTCGTTATTTACATTCAAATTCGAAACTGAATTAAATATCACAGGTGATCCAGTTCACACCATATCGCCATTTCAGCCAATTCTGATTATTTCAAAATTAAATATATTATTTACTTTATTATTTTAATTAAATATTCACCATTATTTTGTTCAATGACCATGAAATCCTTCTAATCACCTTTTCAATAATTAAATAAATTAATTATAATACCTCTGCCAATGCGGGTCATTACAATCTTTCCCACTTAAAAAAATTTCGTCCTCGAAATTGCTAAAAGGTAGAGGACGACCCTATCGACTGGTTAGAACATATTTGTTCACTTCTTAACTTCAGTTTCAACTGAACCAATTTAATTTCAATTAAATTATTAATTAATTCTTATCAACGAAAATTTTCAAAAATCCTGAAAATTTTCTAACGCCTTAATCTTTTCGAAATTTTTTGCCAGCACCTCCTTTGTACTGGTCAATAGCTCCAATTCCCACTCGCCTCTCTGGGCCATCTCCAACCCAAAAGAAAATCAAACAGCCAAGCGGCTTGCCAATTCGGCTCATAAATCTTATTTCCAATAGAAATATAAACTTGTACCTTTTGTCGGCGTATCATTATATCCTTTCCACCTGTTATCAATTCAGCGGATACAAGGGTCATCCCAATCAAATCCCCATCTTCTTTTATCTCCAACACAACCATTTTCTTATATCCAAGCCAAATCCCATTTCAACTCAAGTTCAATTCTTGATTTTCAATTCCTTAACTCCTCAATCCAATACCATTTCGGATTCTAATTTCACAAATCCAATCTTATTCGATTTCAATTCGACTTCAGTTACCACTTAGCTGACTTTACTTTAATTCAAATCTGCTTTCACGAATTTCTGTTAAATTGGTTTTTTTTTTTTTTTACAGTTTACTCTTTTCAAAAATCAAATTTTCCTTTTGAACATGTCACTGAGCCCTTAATTAATATTCCATTAGTTAAATCACTTCTCTATTTCTTTATCAATATTTGTTAACCAAATATTTTCAATAACCATATTGGCCTTTTATGTTATTTGGAAAACATTTCCTAATATCGCCTTCCTTTATTTTCGAAACTTTAGAAAATATATGCTATTTATAATTAGAAAATATTCCAATTACTTATCTCTCTTCCGATCTCGTTTATTTCCATACTTAGGAAATATTCTTTATTATATTTCCAAGCTTACACTTATATTGGGTTAAAATGGATGTTGTGTAAAACATCGTTACGACAACCCAAATACTATATTCAACTAACTCTTATTCAACATCTTTCTTCGAGCCTGGAATCTTACTATTTATTTGTTAATAATGAAATCAATCAAGTTGGGGGCATAACTACCTCTCAGACCTTGACTGAATAACATTTATAACGTCAAAACAGATATGACTACTTACTCGAATAATCAATACCATACAACTACTTATTCACTTTCAAACACGTATACGCTTCCTCTTTCTAATCTTACTAGATTTTATTCTTAGTCTTCCTTTTTGATGTTACTATTCTATTTCTAAGTTCGTTTCCTTATCGACTTCTATATATATTGATATATAGAATTCTAACTATCAAATTATCTTAAAAATATTCTAACTCCTTAAATTCCCGAAAAAAAATTCGCCATAACCTCCTTTGTACTAGGAGCATCGAGATATTTCAAATAGCCTCCCTTGGCCCTCACCAATCCAAAAGAAAAAGAAAAAGCCAAGCGGCTAGCCGATACGGTGCATAAAATCTCATATGTGAATTAAATACATACCTTTTGTCGAGCAATCTATTTATAACTCTTGCATTATCCTTATCCATACCTATCTCATGTATATTTATACCTGCCCAATCTATTTTAATTATACCTGATCGTTTTAACTCAATTCGTTAATTAATTTGTTAATTAACTCTTTTGTCTATTCCACTTTTATATTTGAACATGACATGTTCAAATATATTTTAACTTGCTTATTAACTAATTTGAATCCAAATTTCAAATTTAAGTTCTATATTCGATTTCGAATATACATTTACAAATCCAATTAACCTTCCAAAGTTCAACTTCAAAATCAAAACTCGATTAACTAATTCCTCTTCGACTTAGTTAATTCTATTCAATTACTATTCAAATTTTATATTTGAATTTCGTTTCAATTTCCTTATTCAAATTCTATATTTGAATTTCATTTCAATTCTATTTGAATCTTCTATATTCAAATTTCAAATTCAATTCTATTTGAATCTGCTTTATTCAAATTTCATTTTCCCTTCTATATGAATCTGCTTTATTCAAATTTCATTTTCAACTTTCTTTATTTATTCTTTAAATAAGTCTCGATTTCAATTCCTTTTGAAATCGATATTTCTACCTTTGGAAAATAGATTTCCCTTTCAATTTCACACTTGTATTTTTATTTCTGAATTATCCAATGATAATTCTCTTCACTTCATTTATAAAAGAATTATTTATAAACTTCGTTTTATAAAGGAACTTCTCGTTTTATTTCTTTTAAAACAAGTTAATATTTCAAATCTATTTAAAAGTTCAAATTCTATATTTGAAATCCCATTTTGAAATTCAACACAACTTGTCTTTCCCAAAACAAATTCAAAATAGTATCTCTGGTAGTAATTCGTCACTTACAACTCGAAAATGATACTGATGATGCAGCTGTCATCATCAGAATCTATTTTCCAGTGATCGAAGTGAGTTCAATACTATAAAACCATTTCTAAACATTTCCACTTTGAAATTCATTTCAAAATATAATTCACACTGCTTGTAAAACAATTTAAAATCTCCCAGGATCTTAAATTTTCCTTATTTTTAATCCAAATCCATTTACAAACACTTATCCAATTTTCCAGAATTTTAATTCAATTTCTGGCTTAAATTTCAGATTTAACTCATCTGATTTCACGTATTTCACTTATATGAATTCTGATTGGTTATTTACATAACCATTTACTTATAATCTTACTCGATTATAATAACAACCAATATATCCATTATATATCAAAATATACTTCGACTAAATTTATTTTGATTTACCCTCTTTTCAAAACATATCGTGCCGACCCATCGTATTCGAGTGTTTAGTAACTCCTACCGATATAGTGGATCAAACTGATCGACTAGAACTCATAAACAACTCAACCAATGAATCTCCACAATATAAAACAAATTTTTATATCAATAACAAATACGTCCACTCGTATATATACACTCAATCTCAGTCTAGGGTATTGCTAACCCTATCTCTACCGAGTCACGTCACAGAGCCAAGTAATTCTTAACCTAAGCTCTGATACCAACTGTAATGACCCGGATTTTTAGCGACTTTGGTTATCTACATAAACACGATGTCGATAACCAAAACACCGAAAAATCCTGGTAATTAGTGAAAGGAATTAGAGGGTGAGGAAAGATAAGGTAGAACTAATAGAATAGAAGAAGAAGAACACAACATCAGAGTAACACGAATCTCAAAGCGGAACGAATAACATATAATATATGTAACATAACTTTGAAATATACACCTTTTCTTGAATATACATCATTACCAAAGTACAACACTTACAAAACAGCGGAAATAACTATAGCTATATGATCCTGAAGCATCCTGCTCCAGCTCTTCCAGTATATCTGTAAATCCCGACTACTTGACTGCCCATACAAATTTAGGCACCCAAGAGTTTAGGGAAAACAACAAAGTAAACTCCGGGTCAGTCATGGGACTGGTGTGAGTAAAACAGTTTAAAACAGTTCAAGCAGGTAAACGATATCTCATAAGACCACGCCGTATAACGGAACGGGTTTTTCCCTTATGAGAATCCAAATTACCTTTATAACAAAAACCTTTTGATATTATAATAATGTCTATCAACACAATATCATAATCATCTAGCAGAAACGCTTTCATCTCACGTTCTACATATATAGTATACAATCAAAACCGCAAGCACGTATTGGGTAATGGGTTTCCAACTATGACAAGGTATGGAACCACCTTTCGCTCGTGTACCTCTAGAGAGGAATACACTGGGTTCAACAAGAACATCTTGCAACCCGGCCACACATGACCGACCACTCATTTCGCTTGAGCGTATCGAATGTATATCACCAACAGTTGGGATCAGCAACCGTTTCCCGAATGGGACAGCATCAACAATAGATTTTTAGAAGTAAATGAAACTCTAGATCAGGTGATTATACACCCTACTTCGGTGCGACCGACTTAGCCATGCTGCCTGCCCGATCTCTGTCATTTACCGGATGTTGAGGCTAGAAGCTACGCTTTACCATCACATCAGATTCACTTTGAATGCCACATCGTCAAATCCATCAAATCACCGATTGACGTCCTCAACCATACATTATGTGTTAGCTAAAAGAAGTTTCCTTCTCCGCTTCCACTCTTGGTACATTTAGAGAATTCAATATACGTGATCGTCTGGAAATACTCTGTCAGACATCCGTCCATACAAGTCATCTAGGAACAGGATGAACCGAAGGCACTATTCTGTAAACAGGATAGCCCTTGCATAACTCCGTCTTCAATTTCCTTTGGCATATATGATTCGCAACGCTTATGCCAATACAGAGTGGTTCTTTGGATAATAATCCAACCGGTCTCTCCATATTAACAACGTTAAGATGGTCAAAACTTCGATAGTCTGTGATTTAACTATCGAATAAAACAAGTGTGCAACCAACGATATTATTTCCAATGGAAATTTATATCGATCAAACATCATTCAACATTTATCTCTTTATTCCATTAATTTACTTATCTCCTATTTCCCTATGTTCAATATTCCTTATTTTCTAAATTAGGAAAATATACGTTATTAACAATGGAAAACATTTCCATTTCTTGTTTTCTTTATTAGAAAACATTTCAGGATTCTTCTTTGGAAAACATTTCCAAAGCTTCTTCATTGGACTTAGACAGATGTTTAAACAATCCATCGCGATGCCAACTCAAACCATTTCCTTTACTGCCAAACCTTAACTATTCCTTAGTTAAGAATGAAGCCAATCAAGTTGGGGTAGAACTACCTCTCAGACCTTAACTGAACAACATTTCTAACTTTGAAATAGCCAAAGTTCACTTTATATCCCTTTTACTAACTTCCTTACTTAACCCTCCTTCGAATAGCTATATTCGATTGACTCTTTTCACTTAACTCTATTCGATTAACCCTTATAAATTAACTCTATTGGACTAACGCTATTGATTTACTCATTTCACTTAACTCCTTTCGAATAAACTATATTCGATTAACTCATTTTACTCTCTATTCGAATAAACTATATTCGATATACTCATTTTACTTTCTATTCGAATAAACTATATTCGATTTACTCATTTCACTTTCTATTCGAATAAACTATATTCGATTAACTCATTTGCTTTAACTCTAATCGATTAACTAACATCGATTTGCTCTTTTTAACTTTAACTCTAATCGATTAAACTAACATCGATTTGCTCTTTTTACTTTATCTCTAATCGATTAAACTAACATCGATTAGCTCTTTTGCTTTAACTCTAATCGATTAAACTAACATCGATTAACTCCTTTTACTTTAACTCTAATCGATTAAACTAACATCGATTAACTCCTTTGCTTTAACTCTAATCGATTAAACTAACATCGATTAGCTCTTTTTCTTTAACTCTAATCGATTAAACTAACATCGATTAGCTCTTTTTCTTTAACTCTAATCGATTAAACTAACATCGATTAGCTCTTTTTCTTTAACTCTAATCGATTAAACTAACATCGATTAGCTCTTTTTACTTTAACACTAATCGATTAACTAACATCGATTAGCTCCTTTTACTTTTTGAATAAACTATTCATCTATAAAGATTTACTTTTAGTAACAGTTCTTCACTTTACAAATGATTTCCCTTTTTATTTACTTTCGAAATATTTCCTTTTACAAAATCTATTGATTTTATAAACTCCCTTTATTTCAATATACATTGAAACAATTCTTTTTGCATCCCAGGGTCTTTTATGATATTTAAAATATCGAATAAAAATGATCAGCATCATTTCAACACCCAAAATCCATAACAGATTATATAACACATCATATATCACCATATATGAAAACTAGTAAAATAAATGTTGTGGAATCCAGTTGGATTCCTCCAACCTGTTTCCCTGCATCACATATGTTAAACAATATAGATAACATCACTTTTCAGTTCCATATGATATATTCTGTTAAACAGAATCAATATAGAAAATTTAACTAACTGACTAGCAGTTCAATCAAACAGTCAATCAGCCAATATCTAACAGTTCTAAAAATACAACATTAAATTTTAAACTGTTCAAAGTTAGTGAGATTTACTCACAGTTGCGCGTTAGCCGTTAAATAACGGTTTGCGTTATTTGATTCAGTCGGACAATTTATTTCGCCATAAATTGTAACGGGCTCCTTATAATTTCAACCCAGTTCCATAGTGATCGTCGCTAGTCTATGAATTAGAAAAGCGCGACATTTGTAATAAATTCTGCAAGCATACAGGTGTGTAGCATACAGGTCGAACACAGGGAGGAAAGTTAAATTTTATTATTTATATGTTTCGTGGGCGTGTTAGACGAACTTTGGAGGTTGATTTTGCAAAACAAAACAAAATTAAAACTGTAATTTGATTCAGAACAGATCTAACTGAACCGACGATCAAATCACAATTTCAATGGAAAGCGAATGAAACTATGAATTAGATTTGAATCTAATCAAACCCAATTTGACCTAAGAAAATAATAAAAAGCAGAAATTGAAATTGCAGAAATTGAAATAACAAACAAGAATTAAAATTAGGATTTCCGCTGAATCTAATCAGACGGTAAATCACTAATGCAAACAAGTGCAAAATACAAATAGTGTTCTACCGAATCTAATCGTATAGACAACACTAGTTGCTAAGAAAACAAAAAAATGCAGAAAATAAAAGAGAAAGAAGAACTTTTCTTAGAACGATGGAATAATAGATGAGATAGGATGGTGGCTACAATGCCATTACAAGGGTATATATAGGGTAGATAGCCAAACCCTAACCCTAACCCTAATGGTAAATGGGCCTGGTCATTACACCACTAATTAGTTACAATGAGAAACATAAATGGGCCTTAGATAAATAAAGCAAATTTGGGTCTTTTCTCTTTTTCCTCTTGCTTCCTTGACATTTCTTCATTGATTTGTGATGTGCAAAGCCTTTTTATCACTCCTTTTCTTGTCCAACAGCAACTAGATGTGATATCTTCATCTACAATTCTTCAAAATGCAAATACACAGCAAATTGAACTCTATTTCTCTACATTTCTGGTTGCATGCGGGCTGGGTTGGACTATCTGTAAAAATAACAAAACAATACCCAAGTAATATTTATTTATATACAAAAAATAAGAAATAAGAGCATAAAATAAACATATTTCTATGTCAATCAAATACCCCCACACTTATCTTTTACTCGTCCTCGAGTAAAAAGAAAATGGAAAACTAACTAGATAGGTCACACTTTCGTAGGAAACACGATTGCATTGAGCGCATGCAACAAGCCGTTAAACCTCTAGGTGTCCCTAGTAGGACGAGTGGTGTCTCGTGAGGGTTTTCAGCGGATACTACCCACAAAATCCAAATGCAGTATGCTATGATTCTAATGAAGCTACATGAATGCAATGGACATATGCAAATAAAGATGAAAAATGAAAACACGACTTATTTCATGAAAGTGGTACAACAAATTAAGTTAACAATTTCTAGTCAGTTGATTTTATTTTAGATACCTCGACTTGTCACAAATTTTCAATATAAATCAAGTTTTCAAATGTTAAATTCCAGTTTGGCCAGTTAGTTCGGTCGATAGCATAGTGCAGCCATGAAATAAATTCTTAGTTTGCTTGGCACAGTTTGCAAAGTGGTATTCTAATTTTCTCATGTATGGCTAGTCAAATCAATAAGGTCAAGAAGTGTTTGGGTATCATCGCTTATTCTTTATTCTATAAAATTTTAAGATTTATGATTAAGTACATACACCTAACTAAAAAGACCAAGGTTTACCACCCATGCACTGCCTCGCGGACTAACGGAGAGTGGGTAAAGAGCTTGGCGGATTGTGCAGGCCGACTTTGACTTTGTCAACAACGTGTCGGTAATCCTTAGGTGTCCAATCCCATTAAATGAGACCAAGATATTCCAACTTTGACTTTGTCAACAACGTGTCGGATAGAGCTTGGCGGGTTTGCACACCAACGCTCGATATACAAGCAATGTTGGATACCCTTGGAATACTATTATTATTATTATCGAAAATATAAGCACAAAAGAGAGTTACGCGAATTCAACTTAACACAACTTAGTTTTAAAGATTTGACAAGCCATTATAAGTATTTTAAGTCCTCCACTTATTTAAACAAAGTCTACAATATAGAATAGATTTCATGGCCATCACCTAAGAATCTCCCTATGTACCGGTTACACTATTATCCCTCAAAATTTAAACTTTTCATTATATTTCAAATTCGAACTTAGCTGAGAGAGAAAAATACTATCAACTGGCTAAAAATTGTAAACTTATTTTGCTGTATCAATTGAAAATGAGTCGTATTTTAAAAAAAAAAAAAAAATTTATGGTATGTCACTACAATCTAAAATGCATGATGGTCCTATTTCAATGGATGAAAATAAAAGAAATAAAAACAAAGAAAAATGAAAATTGATGAAATGCAGACTCCCCCCCACACTAGAACTAAACAGTGTCCACACTGTGAACGTTTCCTAAAATTGAAAGATCGCACCCAAAGGTGAATGAGATGCAAAATTATTTGAAGAATGAAATGGAGTTTGGCCACTATATGCGAATGAAAATCATATGTACAATGATATATGTGTTTGCGGTGCACGCGATGCAAGGATTGCCACCAACTTTTTCCTCCACACTTGTTTCTGGCCCTATGAGTCCCATTCCCACTGTGTCTAGGCATGTTTTCTAATAAGCGCAGGTTTTTGAAAACCATTTCATCTTTATGCCTAGATTTGTAGTCAAGTAGATAAATGTCCAGGGTCGTCCTAACCCGAAGTTTTTCAATCAAGCTAACATTCCAGAAATAATTCATGTGCTCAACAAATTTGTCAGTGTAATTGTTCAAAAATCTGTGATCGTTTATAAACTCAGTTGCAATCGTGAAATTTAAATTCTGAGTGTTGTTCAAGACACTGACAATTTCAAACTCATTTGAAATTTTCTTAAAGTTTAAATTCTCGAACTCGTGACTTGAATATACTTCTTCCTCATTTGGCAACTTATCCTCGTACAATCCAAAGAATTCATGTTCATTAAAATCCATTTCCACTTTTGAGTTTTCGAAAAATTCAACATTTTCATTTTGTTCCATTTCAAAAATTTCAAGTTTCTTGTAGTCTGGAAGAGGAAGATCAAAAGTTGAGTTTAATTCTTTTTCCTGAAAACAATCGAAGTCCAAATCATTTGTTGAATTTTTAACAACTTCATCTAGATCGTTATTCTCAATTTCGAAAGTTGTTATTTGAAAATTTTCATTACCAGTAAAGAATGGATTATCTTCAGGTTCCTCGCTTGTTTGAATTTGATTTTGTTGCTCTTGTTGTTCTTTCAAAGTTGTCAATAAACAAAGAAGTTCATCAAGTTTTCTATCTTTCTTTTCTATCCTCTCTCTAAGAATGTTTAGATGATATTCTTCAGAATCGTCGATTAGAGAGCTCTCGTGTTGGATTTCTTGATTCTCAAAATTATAATCCATATCAATTTCACAATCAAAATCATTTCCAATGTGGTGGCTGTTTGAATTTTCATTTTGATATTGGAAATCATTTTGATCATAAAAATTATGTTCGTAACCAAAACTGTTAAAATCCGAGTGAAAATTGCAATTTTGGTTATTTTCAAAATGCTGATATGGGCTATTATTTTGAAAATTTTGGTTTATAGCCCCATACTGATGTTGATCAAAGCCATATTGGGGTTCAAAGCTGTTTTGATGGGTATGTGGCCCATAATCGAAATTATTGAAGTCAAAATTGAAGTCGCAATTTCGATCATAACTTTGAAAATGTTGGTCATTTTGAAAATTTTGAAAATTGTAGACATTTGTTTCACCAAATTTTGGGAAATCATGCTTCATGAGTTGTATTTCATACTCATACTCTTCAAGAGGACGTCTACTCCGGTTATTATCCCACATTTCTCTCAATGATTTTTTTGAATTAGACATTTGAAATGAAATCACGACAAGATAGAAATTATTCTCAATTCAAAATAATATAAAATAATGAGTTGTGCTCTATTAATTAACTGACTCAATTGGAAGGGGGAAGAGGGTCTTATGGCCGTTCACGTATAGTATAAAACTAAGGGATACGACCAATGTTTTACGGGTAGTATGCAACCTCTTTTGCTAAAAATTCAATAAATTGAACTAATATATATCCGCGATCCAAATGTACGAGACAGTCAACTTCACAAAGCACCACTTTTCAGTTATATTATTTTGAAAATCAAAATCACGTGTTAAAATTGAAAACCAATGAGAGTGATTAGTTATGGAAAACCGTTCCTCACCACAAATTCAGAAATATCAGTCACAGAACAGACACAGAAATATAAATTGCAGAATTAAATTTTTAAATTTTTTTTTTACATTCACGCCACTGCCCCTGTAGAAATTTTTTTACAACAATTGTCTATATATTTATTTCCTTTGCGGCAGAGCACCTGTAGTGTTTTAAAAATTTCTCACCTTGATCGGCAGTCCTCCAGTGAATTTAAGAAGCGCTAGCGCGTTCACACCCCACTTGGTGTGCAACCGCTCCAAACCATCTGAATCATCCGCTGCTTTCTGTTGTTGTCCCTTGTATTAATTGCTTGACTGCGCTGCGGCACGGGTTCGGGCTCCTGTTTTTTTTAAGACCCTTTTTTTTTTAATTTCAGCTGTACCTGTTTTTTTTTTTTTTTTGAAAATAAACTAAAATAAAACAAATAAAAATGAAAACAATCAAAAAGAAGAGAAAAAAAAACGAAAGAGAAAAAAAACTAATAAACTAACTAGACCAAAAGAAACAAAACTAGCAAACTACTCAAATAAAATAAATAAATAAAAAAGTAAAAATGTAAGACTCGTTCCCTTGTTTTTTTTTTTTTTTAACTTGCACGCACCCGAAGTAAAAACAGACTACCCCAAAACTTAAAACAAGCCCATAAATTCCTCCACCCACGCTTGGCAATTTCAGAAAGCAAGACTCACGCCACCTTCCTCTTATTATTAATTTTTTTTTGTAAGGAAAAAGCACCGTAAAAAACCAAAGGCAGCTGCTCTTTTTCTTCAATTCGAAATCGAATTCGGGTTTCTATGGTTCGGGTCTGGGTATTCAGGATTTGCGGTAAACCAATTTCAGGTTGAATTGGGATGTGGCTTTCGAAATTTTGGGTTTGTGCGACGAGCTGATGGGTATGCTTGGTGGAAAGGATAGTGGTACTGGCAGGGGAAGGTTCGGTGAGGCTGATGTATGGTCGATTTTTTTGGTTTCAAATCCTCCTCCGTCCTGTATTTTTTTTTCGAACTGGATTTTGGTTTCTAGTGTATTTGATTCGAGGCTGATTTGGGGAGAAGCTGCGAACTTGGTTGAGGGTTGGGGGGTTTATTTATGGCTCACGATTTTGGGTGATAGAATCGGCGAAGGTTGCTAGAGCTGTGCGGCTATATCTGATGTACGCGATTGGTGGTTTTTTTTGGAAAAAGTCGTTCTTTTCTGCGACTTCTTTGTGATGAGGGAATTGGATATCTGGTTTTGTCGGTTGATGGAAGGAGGTGCCTTGTTGAATGGTGGTTTGTTGTTCGGATGGGAAGATGGCTTTGAAGAGGGTTTTGGATTCGATTTGTGGTGGGTTGCTTCGATTATGGGGTTCGGATGTTGAGGACTTGGGACTGATGTGGTTTCTTTTTTTTTTTTTTTTGTGTGTGGCTGTGATGCTTTTCGGTGGTGTAGTTGAAGGGGGTGCGTGGTTGAGATGCAAACAGTGCACGGTGGTGGGGCAAGGGATGTAATCAGCGACTTTGGTATTTGTAGATGGAGGATGGAGGTTCGGTTTTTGGCTTGGTGGAGGGGATGTGATGCCGTTTGTCCGAGGTTTGATGGATTTGAGGGTGGAAGGTTTGATGCTCGGTGATTTGCGAGGACTGTGGATGTTGAAGATTGTGGAGAAGGGTCTATATCTTTGGATGATTGTGAGTGTTGGTGGGCACAGGCAGGTTTGTGGAGGCTTTGTGGTGATGAAGGTATGAACTTGGCAAGGTAGAGTGGTATGGTTGTAGTGAGGTAGATTGTGTGATGATTTTTGAATCGGGTACTGATGGAGTTGCGTGAAGTACTTTTGTGAAGATGGTGGAGGATGTTTGTGTTAGGAAGATCGAGAAAACAGCAAGAAATCAAAGGAGTGAAAGAAAAAAAAAATATTGCTATAGATTTTTTTTTTTTTTTTTTTAAAAAAAAGAACTATGTAAAAGAATGTACAGGTTGGAACGGAAATCAGAAAAAGGAAGGAAATTTGAGAAAAAGAAGCAGTTTTTTTTTTTTTTTTTTTTTTTTTGTATAGAAGAGGTCAATCTAATAAAGAGAGGAAAGAAAGTGCAGAGGAAAGAAACTGAATAAAGGAAATGGCAAGTTCTTTTTTTTTCTCTTGATTAATGGATGATTGTATCAATGAAATTGACATATCAAATCACAAACAAGATTTTTTATATGCACGAAAACTAAAGGAAAAATAAATAAATAAAATAAAACTAACACGAATCAGAAATTAAATAAACAACAAAATTTAACCGTTACCTCCCCGGCAACGGCGCCAAAAACTTGATCGTCGCTAGTCTATGAATTAGAAAAGCGCGACATTTGTAATAAATTCTGCAAGCATACAGGTGTGTAGCATACAGGTCGAACACAGGGAGGAAAGTTAAATTTTATTATTTATATGTTTCGTGGGCGTGTTAGACGAACTTTGGAGGTTGATTTTGCAAAACAAAACAAAATTAAAACTGTAATTTGATTCAGAACAGATCTAACTGAACCGACGATCAAATCACAATTTCAATGGAAAGCGAATGAAACTATGAATTAGATTTGAATCTAATCAAACCCAATTTGACCTAAGAAAATAATAAAAAGCAGAAATTGAAATTGCAGAAATTGAAATAACAAACAAGAATTAAAATTAGGATTTCCGCTGAATCTAATCAGACGGTAAATCACTAATGCAAACAAGTGCAAAATACAAATAGTGTTCTACCGAATCTAATCGTATAGACAACACTAGTTGCTAAGAAAACAAAAAAATGCAGAAAATAAAAGAGAAAGAAGAACTTTTCTTAGAACGATGGAATAATAGATGAGATAGGATGGTGGCTACAATGCCATTACAAGGGTATATATAGGGTAGATAGCCAAACCCTAACCCTAACCCTAATGGTAAATGGGCCTGGTCATTACACCACTAATTAGTTACAATGAGAAACATAAATGGGCCTTAGATAAATAAAGCAAATTTGGGTCTTTTCTCTTTTTCCTCTTGCTTCCTTGACATTTCTTCATTGATTTGTGATGTGCAAAGCCTTTTTATCACTCCTTTTCTTGTCCAACAGCAACTAGATGTGATATCTTCATCTACAATTCTTCAAAATGCAAATACACAGCAAATTGAACTCTATTTCTCTACATTTCTGGTTGCATGCGGGCTGGGTTGGACTATCTGTAAAAATAACAAAACAATACCCAAGTAATATTTATTTATATACAAAAAATAAGAAATAAGAGCATAAAATAAACATATTTCTATGTCAATCACATAGTGTAGCGTTTGCTAGTAGAAATCCAACGCACTTCGTTTCATCTGTTTCCATCTTGGCCCGGCCAATTTTCCCTTGTTTTTATTTTAATGAATCTGGGCTTTCGGTTTAGACCAGCCCAAATACTCCCCTTGAAGCCCAATTCCTTTTCTACTTTCCTTATTTCTTTTCCTCTGGGCCTTAGCCCATTCCCGTTTCAACACAACCGGACCTCCTGGTCAAGTTTTCTTCACCGAAATTTTGAGACGCCGCACTCCAGCATTTCCTTTAAAACATACCCATACTTCCTGTTGCAAAAGTCCACTACCTGTTCTCATACAAATGACCATATTCGAAACTGTTTCTCCCAAGTTTCCGCTTCCCACCCGTTCTTCCTCATTCCTTTGAAGTTATAGACTTTGAAGCGCATGCAAGAGAACCCTACGTCCTCCATTTTCATATTTCACAGGCCCCTATGCTCACGTCCCTCCCTCCTAATCTTTTACTACCTTGCGCGTTTCCTCTTTTACTTCGAACAAAATTCCATTTTCCTCTGCACTATTATGAGGTCCGCACCCTACTCCTTACATCCCCACCGAAACAAATATGAACCTCCTGCTCTTTCCCATCCACTCCACATCATCACGTACAACAGTGAACCACCGCTACTGATCTTCCTTCTTCACGCCTGAAGATCTGCACTGCTCCCTTCATCCATGAATTAAATACTTCAAATGCCAAAGAGCGTGCTCCTTTCGGTGTCCAAGTATTCAAATACTCACGCTCTCCTGGTTGTTTTACCAAATGCAAACTGCCGCTCCAGTAAAATACTTACCACCCCATTCTTCACCAAGTTCGCACTTCACCTCGCAACACTATACTAACTCCAGTCGACGCCAATCTTCTTTGTTCATCGTCACGAGTTACATGCTCTAAATCATCGCGCAATACAGACAAGGTCTGGTCATTGAAAAGTCGAGCTTCAGCAAGTTTGTGCGCACCCAGAAAGAACTATACCTAGTTGAAGTTCTCGTTCATACGAGTTTAAAGAATCTAACGTTGCTAAATTTCGTTTAGAATTGCTCAAGATTTAATTGAACGAGGAATAGTGGAAGTGGCGGCTCCCTTATTTCGTTTACAGAAGATGAGAAAAAATGATTTTAAGGTCTTAGGCTCTCGATTGATGTTTATTTATAGGTATTTCTTTAAAGGAAGGATGCCCTTCCACGTTTTTGAAAGAAGGCCACACCTTGGAGAGGAGGAGATGCCACAAAGAAGTGATGACCGTGGCTGATTTTTGGTCCAAGAAAATAAGATATTTTACTTTTATTATTTAGTGAAGTTATGTATCCCGTTACGCCAAACTCCGTTTGTTTACGGACTGATATAAAAATATCCTTGAGTCTAGTACTGTGTCGTGATCCCAAAAATATAATAATACCGGTAGATTAACTCATATTGTGAAACCCCAAAATGTTGATTACAGGGTGCAAAATACTTCAAATAAAAAGTTGCATATTTAATTAATTAAAAATTACTGTAAAATTCTAAAAATTAAATTATCACTATTTCCCAAAAGAACCTTGTCTAAATTCAAACCCGATATCTAGTTATATCGAATAAATCGATACGGTCGATAAATGATTCCATAACGACTATTTTAAAATTTGATTTGGACATAAATCAAAATTTATACGATGAAATCCTGATTTTTCTCTTCCACTAGAAAGATATACTCCAGCAGCTCCATATGTTTCTTGTTTCACAGAAATCCGGTTTAAAACGAATCCTGTATCTTCAGTTGAAGTTCGAATCGCCAATTTACGAACTGCAGTGCCATTTCGAGCTTGATTTTAATTATATTATAATTATACTTTCAAACTGTCGTTCAAATAATATATTCGTTATTTACTTTCAAATTCGAAACTGAATTAAATATCACAGGTGATCCAGTTCACACCATATCGCCATTTCAGCCAATTCTGATTATTTCAAAATTAAATATATTATTTACTTTATTATTTTAATTAAATATTCACCATTATTTTGTTCAACGACCATGAAATCCTTCTAATCACCTTTTCAATAATTAAATAAATTAATTATAATACCTCTGCCAATGCGGGTCATTACATGATAATACACCCTAATTGGGAGCTACCGACTTAGCCATGCTACCTGCCTGATTTTTGTCATTTCCCGGTTGTTGATGCCAGAGGCTACGCTTACTTATCATTCATTGATAACGCAATCACTTTGAATGCCATATTGTTAGATCCGTAAATCATTAATTGATTTGCACAAATATATTCTGTATATTACGCTAAGAGAATAAATTCTCCACCACCATATATCTCTGTATAGACCAACATGTACGATCATTGGACACACTCTTTTAGACACTCGTCCATATACGTTTGTTCTGGGATTGAACGAAACCGAAGGCACAATTTCCACTAATCCATCTTAGGCAATTTCTACCTAGGACTAATAGAAAAGCCCTTGCACTTCACTCCATCTTCTATTATCTTCATATGATCTAATTCGCAACGCTACTACCAATACAGAGTGGTTCTCAGATAATAATCCAACCAGTCTCTCCATATTAATAACGATATTGGCAAATACTTCGATAGTCGGTTTTTAACTATCGAAGAAAACAAACATCCATTCAAAGAATCAAACAATCACTGGGCCCCTTAATTAATATTTCATTAATTAAATCAATTTTCCATTTTTCTTATCAATATCTGTTAACCGGAATTTTCAGTAATCATCTTCTTGGCATCTTACACTATTTGGAAAACACTTCCATATATCGTCTTCTTTTATTTTCTATACTTAGAAAATATCTTCTATTTATAATTAGAGAACATTGCACTTACTTATCTCTTTCACGACCATTCATTTTTAGACTTAGGAAATATTTATTATTATACTTCCAAAATTCTACATATTGGGTTAAAACGAATGTTGTGTAAAACATCGTTACAACAACCCAAAATATGTCATTCAGCTAAACTCTTTAAGCATTTATCTTCGAGACTGAATCATCCTATTTATCGATTAATAATGAAATCAATCAAGTTAAGGTATAATTACCTCTCAGACCTTGACTA
Organism: Allium sativum; assembly: GCA_030737875.1. Lineage (NCBI taxonomy): Eukaryota > Viridiplantae > Streptophyta > Magnoliopsida > Asparagales > Amaryllidaceae > Allium > Allium sativum. The sequence goes on from JASFAX010004263.1 coordinate 34,478, forward strand.
AAAACATCCTTAACTTCAAACTAGACAAGACCACTATTCTCGAATAACCAACATCATATAAATCCAATTATTCATTTCTAAAACGTATATACATTTCTCTTTCTATTACCAGATTATCGATTTTCTTTTTGTTTATAATATTCTATTTCAAGTTCGTTTCCTTATCAAATTCTAATAAATTGATATATTGTTTTCCAGTTATCAAAATTTCTTAAAATATTCTATCTCCTTAAATTCCCGGAAAAATTCGCTAGCACCTCCTTTGTACCAGTCAATAACTTTGTAACTACCCAGGGAATTCGACGCCTGAATTCCAACAATAATACATAAAACCCATATCACTTGCCAGAACTCAAGTATCGAAAACATCAGATAGTTAACGAAAGAAAATAGAGGGCGAGATAAGAAAGAAAGAAATATTAGAATAGAAGAAGAAGAAGAACACAACAACATCAGAGTCTCACATCGCAGCGGAATAAAATATAATAGAAACAAAACTTTATTGAGTGCTTTGAAATAAAAACTTACAATCATTAGTGTACAGCAATACACCTGGACAGTTATAATAATCTTTCTTTATATACAACACACAATGGAATAAATCTAGAAATCATATGTCTGAACACCTTCAGCTCATCTCCGTACTTCACAACATCCGATAACCTGAACCTGCACAACCCGGTCTAACCCGAGCATTTACAAAACGCTGGATCAGTCAGGTGAACCAGAGTGAGAAAAACTTGCTAAGTTAAAACATTGCACAACTTGATTTTTAAAGTCAAATCATTTCTTTTTGAAATCATATCTTTTTCTAATATTATAATAGTGTCTAAACACAAGTAAATATCAATCTAGCGGAATGCTTGCATCTAACGTTCCACATATATAGTATACAATCAAAACCATGGGCACTTATTGGAGATTGGATTTCCAACTATGACAAGGTATAGAACCACCTTCCGATAGTGTATCTTTAGAGGTGAATACACTAGGTTCAACAAGAACATCTTGCAACCAAGCAACACATGATCGACCACTCATTTCGCCCGAGTGTATCAAATTTATGTCACCAACGGTTGGGAGCTACCCTATTGTTTCCCGAAAAGGGATAGCATCAAAATAGATTAAAGAAGAAAATGAATTATCTCTAGATAGGTGATTATACACCCTACTTGAGTGCGACCCACTTAGCCATGCTACCTGCCCGATTTTTGTCATTTCCCAGTTGAAGAGGATTGAGGTTTAACACTACCTTTAGCACACAGATCATTATTCACTTTGGACGTCACATCGTCAGATCCGCTAAATCACTAATTGACGTCCACAACCATACTCTGGTCGTTAAGCTAAGAGAAAGTGTACACCCTTCTCCGCCACTAACAGAATTACGTTTGTAAAAATAAACTTACATGATTCTTAAGAAATATTATGTCAGACATCCGTCCATACAAGTCATCTAGTAACTGGATGAACCAAAGGTACCCTCCTACTAAATCCTATGTATCACCCTAGAGATCAGTAGCAAGTAGTCCTTGCAAATCTGTAGATTTAAACCACGATAGAACCCCAATATATCTCCGAGTCGAATCAGAGATTTTAAGTGGTTATTCCATGTTGTGAAGATCTATGGTCTTCGATTTCTCCGTCTCGATCAGCATCTAATATCTTCAATGTTTCCGTATTTGCTAGTCGGAATGGTATTCGAATATATATTTGATCCCGGTCTTTCCATACTAACAATCGTATTGGCCAGATTTAATAGTCGGTTATTTAACTATCAAATAAACAACCATTCAACCATAAAATAAAAATATACTTACTGGTTTAGTACTCAGCATCATTTGGCTTATTTAATTAAAAATAATTAACGATAGTTAATTTAACTATTCCAATATTTGGAAATAACATTACGCTTCTTACTAATATTCGCAAAACCCTTTCATTTTAATGCTTCGAAAAATATATTATAACACTATCCAATATTCCATTTTATTATCATTTGCACAACATTATTCATTTACTAAACTGGGAAATCAGTTTATCTTCTTAATCGTAAAAATAATCATTTACGCAAATCTCTTCCATTTCAATACTTGAAAATAATAGCCCATGCCTTTCTTTTAGAATAATATCATACTAATTCTCATTTTCTCACTTCGAAAATATCATTATGTATTTACAGAATCTCCTTTTCATTTTCGTTACCATGGGAATCTCATCTTATATATTCTTAAATCTTTTATTTCCTTTTTCTCTTTGGGAAATACCTTTTTACCCTTTCTTAAGCTTTCTATTTCCGGTTTACTTTAGAACTATCTTTTATCCATACATTTCTATATTTCGACATTCATTAGTCCTTGACCATAAATTGGTAAGAAAATAATCATCTGAGTATCAACCCCGAAGATCGGAATCAACATCAGATTAACACTCAGAAAATCACTCAACTCAACCAATCTCTAGTTAGGTTCCAATTATTATCTTAACTCATTATCAACCCATTATATTTCACTTGCAATCCATTCAACCATTTTCCACTTTGTAAATCTCGTTCCAATTCCGTTCATGTAATAACCCGGAAAATACGAGCCAATTTAAAATTTTTAAATTGATTATTTAAAAGCAATTTGAACCATTGAAATAGAATATTTCAATAAATTAGTGAATTAGAAATAGTGAGTCAGTTTGAAAATTTGAATTCAAACTTTGACCGACTGTGCAGGGTGGAAAATATAACGGATTTTAGTGAGACCAAAAATATTTAAGTCTGTTAGTCAATACCTTTCTAACGAATCTGGAAAATCGAAGTTTCATAACGGGAATCAAAAGTTATGGCCGAATGAATTTTCAGAAGAGTCGGTATATAGAATATATAGGCCTGGAAAATTGATATTTTGCATATGGCCTCGGAATTCGACGAAACCACTTTTGTCGGGTCCGGGATGTCAAACTATTGCTAGGTTTCAAATTTCATAATTTTTCGAATCAATATGTGAGCGTGGCAAAAGAAAACGCGTTTGACCAGTTTCTGTTGAATTTAATCGACTGGAAATTGGCCATTTTTCAAACGGTCTCAGAATTCGACGAAACTAGTTTTGTTAGGACCGTATCGTCAATACGAAACTAGAAAATATTTTTCTGGAATTTTTCTAGTTAATATGTGACCCCGGTAATTTGAAATATACGTTTAAAATTCAATATAAGGATTTAAATGTAAATTTCAACGGAAACTGATTGTAACGATCAAACCAGCTTACGATACATATCCCATTGTGTTCGGAATGGGGGTAAAACGCTATGGACGACAGGCGGTAGGCCTCGTTTCGAGGTCGTACGTAAAAGTCAACCTTTTTGCAAAATTAAATAATTAAATAATAATAAATATATATATATATATATATATTACTTTAATTTTCCCCCCTTTTCTTCTGCTTGCCCCCCCCCCCCGATTCATTATTCAGAAACGAAATTAAAAAAAAAAAAACCCTAACGTATCGAAGCCGCCGCCTAACCCTCGAAGCCGCCGCCTCGTCTCGAAGTCGCCGACGAAGACCCCGAAGCAACCCCCCCCTTGAGACATCGCCGCCGACACCATCGAGCAACCCTCGAACGCCCTGCCGCCGACACCACCGAACAGCCCTCGAAACCCTGCCGCCGACGCTCCTTCTTCTTCCCTCCCCTTCGCATACCACGGTGAGCAATTAGTTATTTTATTTTTATTTTTGTTTTATAAAAACTGATTTGTTAAAGATTTATAAACTGATTTTTTTTAGAATTTAAAAACTGATTTTTTTAGAACATAAAAACTGATTTTTTTTAAAGAACATAAAAACTGATTTTTTAAAAGAATATAAAACTGAATTTTTAAAGAATATAAAAACTGATTTGTTTAAGATTTAAAAACTGATTTTAGATTTTTTTTTAAGAAGTTATAAAACTGTTTTTTTTTTAGAACTTAAAAACTGATTTTTAAAGATATAAAAAGCTGATTTTATTTTAAAGGTTTGAAATAGGAAAAAGGTTTAAACTTTGAAATAGAAAAAGGTTTAATCTTTTAAAAGAAAAAGATTTGAACTTGCAAAAAATAAAGATCATATTTTTTAAAAGAGAAAAGACGGGATTTTTATTAGGTAGAAGGAGCAAGACATGATTTTTGTATTTTTAAAGCAATAAAAATATAATTTTGACATCATAGGAATATTAAAAATATAATCTTTGTTTTTAGAATATGATCTTTATATATTGAATAACATAGTAAAAATTTGATATTTACCTATGTAGAGAATACGGGAAACGAAAGCGACAAGAAGACGAAATAGGCAAAGATTTCCATAAAGGAAGAGTCGTGTTATTGGATAGCTATTTGTGAGAATTTCTCACTCTTCAATTTCTTTATATATATATATATATATATATATATATATATATATGTGGAAATAAAAGTGAATTGCTATATATAAATATTTATATATATATATACGCCCCCTCGTCCACAAACCATGGACGATATTTATTGGTTGAAATGGTTGTGAAAATTGGTTGACGGCAAATTGTTGTTTGGGATTGTTTGTGGTTGGTATTGAATTGATTGTGGTTGAAAAATACCCGTTTGTGATTGGAAAATATTTGGTTGAAACCACATTGGATTAGTTTGTGGAAATGAAATAAATATAAACATGCCGCCTGCGTGCGAATTAGATGCATGAATCCCATTGTCAAAAACCGCGAGGTTTTAAGGTAGAGCGAGGAGCCGTACTAGGGACGGTGCCGGTTTAACTACCCTGCCGTTATGCTGCCGAAATTTTGAATAATCTTTGTGTGTTAGAATTATTTTCATATGTTGAAATTATTTTACATGCATTGAAATTAAAGCCATATATTGAAACTATGTCCATGTGTGGAAATATTCATGTGTTGAAAAGTGTTGTGTGAAAATAAAATTCATTTGTGAATGAATGAAGTGTATAAACAATAAAAATCATATATATATATATATATATATATGAAGTATGAAAAATATTCGCCTTATATAAATAGTTTCAATCATAAAAATCCCATCTTTCTAATATGAACAACATAAATAAATTGTCCATGTGTGGAAATACTCATTTGTTGAGAAATGTGTGTAGTGGAAAGGTTCATGTGTTGAATAAAAAGATTGAACGATAAAAATTACATTTTTATTGAAACTATGAAGTGTTGAAACCATACATTGGTTGAATAAATATTTTAAATGATAAAAATATCATTTTTATCATATGTGTGATATGCTAAAGATATGCAGACATTGAAACAAATATTTGTGATAGAAATATTATTTTTAACATGCATAGGAACTAAATAAAATAGTCATGTGTTGAAATCTACTTTAGTTCGCCAAAATTATCATCTTTGAAATGTGAAGTGTTAAAAATATCCACTTGTTCAAATAAACGTGCATGAGTTGAA
>JASFAX010004264.1:0-39924 GCA_030737875.1 Allium sativum
ATTTGATTAATTAACTCTTTGAACATAATCATAATATAGTTCTACGGTTCCATCAATTTTCTTTTCTATTGGTTTGACTTTTTTATGGTTTTTGATTGCTTGATTCATTATCAACTCTTTAAAATTGTTAATAAGTTCATCCAATGGTATTAAACCCAAATAATTATAATCCTACCTTATTTAAACAGCTTGCAATTCACGTTTTAAAGCGGTGTGCATGGTAAGCTCTGCAAACTGTGTGTGTAAAGCAAATAAGGCATGCTCTCCAAACCATTTCTTTTCCGTGCTTACCATGCTAATTTTTCCGTGCCCCGAAGGAGCTTCTTCTTTAAATACTGGGAGCATCACACTTGTTCTGAAATGAAAAATAAAATAACCCAATTACAGCGGAACCCAATTTCTTCCTCACCGAACGAAAACCGCACCTTTCAAAAATTCCCATAAATTAAATACTTAACGAAATCAGTTGATTTCGAGTCCCATGGGTTTGTTTCCGGGTTAGCTTCAATCTGATATGGATTTCTCTTGGTTCGAACATACTTTAGGGGTCGACACTGTTGGCCGGAGTTTGAGGTGACGTTACTGTAGAGCTTTGGTTAAGGGTTCACCGGGGCGGAGCAGGGTTGAATGTTGGAGTAGTACGGGTGGCAGAAGTTGCTCGAACCTCAAGGGAATGAGATCGGTGTGTTTGTAGAGGGATGAGATAAACGTGAGTAAGGGGGCTGATGGGTGCGAGATTATATGGGAAAGGAGGAACGCGTGAATAGAGAGGAGTACGAGCAAAGCAAATTCAATAGTAGTATTTTTGGGTGAGGACGAGATGGTGCAGGGTTTGTGATGGGATTATGATGACAGTGAACGGGTTAGGTATATTTACTATCATTCTCTATTTCCTTTATGGGCGAGAAATCGAATGGTTCAAGCATTATACTGATGAATGGATTTCGATATTTGTGCTCAAGTATGTATACACAATTACTTCCTGCATGGTTCTAGAGAGCACATGTTATTATAAAAGTAGAATGTTATGTCAATGCTTGCAAATATGGAAACCGCAAGGGTTTGTTTCGATTTTTGAGATTAGCAAAGGAAATGGGAGTTTTGGCAATGAGAACGTCGGCGTTCCCTGGGATGTACGGGTTCAAATTGCTTCAGGGAAGAAAAGGAAGCATGACTAAGGGAAGTGAGGTGAAGAATTAAAATGGCCTGCGTTGTTTTAAATATATATATATATATATATATATATATATATAAAGGAAGTAGATAAGGTTGAGGCATATAATAAAGTTTATATAAGTGGGTTATGAACCTAATACAGTGATACTGGAAGTGAAGCAATGGAGTGTTATTTGCTGAGTAGAAGGGAATCTCATTTCAACGGTGGGTTTGTGGGATGGAAGTTTTGAATCAAGGAACTTGTCAGGTTGATAAAATAGGAAAGGAAGTAATGTGAGTATCAGGTGATAGTTGTTTTTGATTGAATGTTATAGAGAAACGAGGGAGGGGATTGATTAGGTGGTGTGCGGTCAGGGTAGTATGCAAAGGGGAGTTAGAGGAATGGTTGTGTAAAGTTGAAATTAGTGAAAATGGAAATAAACGAAGAGCTGCTTTGGAATGCTTAATATGGGAAAGAAGAACAAACGTAATGCTAAAGGGTACTTAATGGCCTAATGAATAATTAGGGGTAATTATGAGTTATTAAATAATTAGTTATACTTCAGAAATTTATAGTTTAAAATTAAAATCGTATATTAAAATGTGTATAACTTGTATACGTGAAAACAGAATTCGACGTGGTCAGTCACTTTGAAGTAGTAGCGGCAAAAGTCTACATTGAGGAACGGACATGGATAAAAATAACGCTACTGGAATTTCATATAAAATCAAATGTCTGTTTGATTTCAAAACGAAACCAAAGCAGAATCATCAACAGTGAAACGAGGTGAGTAATCTCACTAACTCTGATTTATTTATATATATTTTATATTATGCAATGGTTGATTGGTTGATAAAATTGGTTGAAATAGTTGATATAGATATATCGTTGATCGATTATCAGTTCTGTTTACTATGATATCTCATATTGATGTGATTAACATATGTGGATGCAGGGAAACAGGTTGGAGGGATCCAACTGGATCCCTCAACATTTTATTTACTGTTTTTGTTTGATTGTGATATATGTTGTGCTATATAATCCATGGTTGAATATGTATGTTTGGTTTACCCGGGCCCTAGGAACCTGGTATTTTAGATACCATCAAATATCATCGAATGTGAAAAAGGAAATTAGAATTTAAAAACGGAGTTTATTTCCAGATTAGAAATAATTTCTTTTTAATTGAGTTGAAAATAGAAATCTATTCAATTGGATAAATCAAGAAAATGTTATAAATAAAAATATAGATTAAGTGGAGTGTGAACCATTTGATAAATTAAAATATAACTTTCAGATATGCATGTATATTGGAAAGTGAATATCGGTTTGAAACCAATATTTAGAAATGGATTTGAATTTAGTAAATACGTTTAAAAGGAAAGTTGAATGAGAAAAAAGGAAGTCACTTTCAAAAGAAAATGATGGGTTTATTTCTAAAGAGTAAAATATAAAATAAATTAACATAATTCCAAGGAGTTTATGTTTAGAAATCCAACTGTGTCAAACCTTATTAAAATGATTTATTTTGGAAAAGCTATTTAAACTTTGTTTGTGTGAATCTATAATATAAATGAAATATGATATTTCAATATTTATGACTATTTAAATAAAGTATAAGTTTTGAGGTAATTAAATTTTAAATTAAAACCATTAAACAAGAAGGGAAGAAGGGAATTGTTGAAATTAAATAAAGTTGGTTTCAAAAATATGGAAGGTAAATTTGTAGACTCTCATCTTTTTCCGACCAATTATATGTATCATAAATACGTTGTATATCGATATACGATTACAAATCATAATATGTATCAGAGCTATGTTATGGTATCATTATATTATCAAATTTAGTAAATACATTTAAAGGGAAAATGTGAATTGTTGATAAACATAGAAGGTGTTGGTAGCCTTTTATAAACGGAATTTGAAAATGATGTGAGTTCACAGGGTAACTAGAATTTGAAGTTATATTTTCCAAATAAGAATCAAGTTGATTTGATAAAATGAATATATATTCCTATTTAAGGAATGATATTCATATTTGAAAATGAATCACGATTGGAAGCAAATGTTTTGTGAATATATAAAATTATAAGGAAATTTGAGTAAACTCGAATGATGAGTTATTCCGAAGTTCGGAATAAAATCAAATATAGATTATTCGAGAGAAAATTAACTACTGGAATCCGATTTTATCGAATTTAGGGAAGTAGTTAATTTACTTCCCGTTTGAATCAAATTTAATAATTCTTTATTTATTTACTTATTGATTTAAATTAATAAATACAAGTTGCATTTTGATAAACCAAATATTTTTAAATAGCAATTTTAAACGTTGCTGTTATAATATATGTTTGGTAAATCTAAATAGGAATTTTAAATGCTGCCGTTATAATAACTGTTTTAACAGTGATCTTAACGCTATTGTTATAATAAGTGTTCTATAATTCTAAACAGCGATTGTAACGCTATTGTTAAAAGAAATGTTTTATAAATCAAATATTTGGAAACAACGCTTGTAACACTGTTGTTAAAATGAAATGAATTGTTCAACGAGGAATTAATAAACGGAATTCGGAAATATTCTCCAATATTAATAATATATATTTTCTGAATATAGAAAATAAGAATTCGTGGATATTTAGAAGTATTTTCTAACTAGTATGAGAGATATTTTCTCGAATAAAGGAATTATAATATTGAAAAGGTTTCTCAAAGAATCGAGAGGGGAAATCGAGTTTCAAAAGAATATGAAAGATGGGAAATGGGAATTATGAATAATAATATAATAAGGAATTAATTTAAAAGGGGACAAATGTTGATTGATGATTGATCGATCGAATTCCTACCTGGAAATTAGATCGTTGGTTGCACACTTATTTTTCTTTAATAGTTAAATCACTGACTATCGAAGTTTTTGACCATTTTTCCGTCGTCAATACGGAGAGACCAGGATCAGATTCATTATCTGGAAACTAATCTGTATGGGCGTTAGCATTACGATCAAATATAATGAAAAAATTGAAGGCGGAATTATGCAATGGCTATCCCGTTTATGGGATAGAGCCTTCGGTTTGTCCAGTCCTAGGACAACGTGAATGGACGAATGTCTGACAGAGTATATCTAACGGATCACGTAAGTTGATCTCTCTAAACGTACATACGTTTGGTGGTAGATGAATTCGTTCTCTTAGCTTTATACCCGTGGTATGTTTGGGGAAATCAATTTGTGATTTGGCGGGTATGGCAATGTGGCATTCAAAGTGAATGGTGGTCGGGTGTTCTAAAATATACGTAATGACCTCAAGCCTCACAACCCGGAGTTGAGAAAAATCGGGCAGGCCGCATGGCTATGTGGGCGCACCCATTAGGATGTATAATCACCTATCTAGAGAAATTTCATTTGCTTCTTTAAATCTATCGTTGCTGTCCCTTTCGGGAAACGATTGCTGATCCCAACCATTGGTGATATACATTTGATACACTCAAGCGAAATGAGTGGTCGGTCATGTATGGGCCGGGTTGCAAGACGTTCTTGTTGAAACCAGTGTATTCGTCTCTAGAGATACACTATCGGGAGGTGGTTCCATACCTTGTCATGTTGGAAATCCAATCTCCAGTAAGCACCCTGCGGTTTTTGATTTAATATTATATATGGAGCGTGTATGCAAGCGTTCCGCTAGATTTCTATTTATTTGATTTAGACACTATTGTAATATCATTGTATTTGATTTCAAAAATATTTTTGGGTTATCGTAAGGTAAAAACCATTCGTGTTTATGTGTGGAACAGTCTTACGATGATCATTTCTTTTGAAAGGATTTTTGAAAGTTAAACAAATGGTTGGGGTTTACTCACACCAGTCCCATGACTGACCCAGAGTTTATTTTGTTTGTTTTCCCTAAACTCTTGGGTGGCCAAATTTATACGGGCAGTCAAGTAGTCGGGATTTTACAGATTCACTTGGAGGAGTTGAAGGCTTCACCAGTAGCTATAGACTATCATATTTCCGCTGTGTACTATGTTGTATCTGGAAACAAGTGTTTTATAACTGTTCTAGGAATAGTTGTTGTGCTCAGATGATGGTATGTATATAAAGTTACTGATTTGTATTTCAAAAGTTATGTTATATACTATACTTTAATTGTTCCGCCGTGAGTTTGTGATCTTCATTTCCTTCTATTCTAATATTTCTTTCTTCCTATTTCTCATCCTCTAACTTCTTTCTAATAATGGTTCGTATTTCTGTGTCATTTGGGTTGGACGTGTGTTGTTATTAGTCGACCCAGAGGGTACATAAATTCGGGTCGTTTCATTTGGTATCAGAGCTAAAGGTTGAGTAGTAACCTTGGCTTTGTGGCGTAACTCAATAGAGATGGGGTTAGTAGTACCCTATGTTGAGATTGAGTGTATATACGAGAGCGCGTATTTGCAGATTTGATATAAAATTGTTTTATATTTTGTTGGCTGGTTTGTTGAGTGGTTTATGAATTCTGGTCGATACAGGATGTACAACTGTATCGATAGGTGTTTCTAAACTCTCGAACAAAGCAAATCGATACAGTATTGTTTTAAAATGGGTAAATGAAATAATTTTAATCGAAATTATTTTGATATAAAAAGAATAATTTCTGGATTATTATATAAGAAGGTGTTGATTGTTAATACAATCAAATGGAATCATGAAGTATTGAAATGGTTATATAATTTGTATACGGATAGTATATACAAAGGAGATAAACCAAGATTTAGTTTAAATCAGAATTGTGGATTTAAATCCCGGATATTTAGAAAATATTTCTTGAAGTATTTCAACGGTATTATAGCATTGTTTTGAAGGGATTTTTGAATTAGAAATGTTTTAAATGGATTTTAAAAGGGATTAAGCACTGAAATCACTTCAGTGGCAAGAAAATAATTCAGATGATGGGTCGCGACATCATCAGTATTCATTTTCAAGTTTCTGAGTGATGGATTGCTACCATAGTGATTTGGGAATGAAAAATTTGTTTGAAAAGGACATGATGATTTAGAAATTCAAATGTTTTGAGTTGAGTTGATTATAAATATATGTATAAATATATATGATTTCAAATTAATTTGAAATAAACCCGGGAATTTGAATTCTGAAATTAAAATTTAACTTGTATAAGTTGAGTAGATTGAAATGGCAAAAATGTATCAAATGAATTGGAATTAACTGAAGTTCAAATTTGTTTGGAATTAAACTATGATGGAATTGAGCTCAAGCAGGATAAGGGGGCTGACTTTTGAAAATAGAAATCAGTTTGGATTAGTGAATGGAAGTGAACTAATCAGAAGTTGATTAGAGATTTAAGAACTGGAAGTTGGATTGATTTGAAACCAACTGGAAATGGATATATGTATGTTGAGCAGATATTGAATGGAAGCAAATGCAAGAGATAGAATTATGCCCGACAAAAAGGTACATGTTTACAATATTACTTGGGTTTGATGATTTTATGACCCTATGGGGCAAGCCGCTTGTCTTTTTGACTTCCTTTTGGATTGGAGAAGGCCTAGAAAGGCGAGTTGTGGTAGTACCGATTGAGCCGTGCAGAGGAGATGCCGCCGATTTTTTTTAGAATTTAAAGTGTTAGAAAATTTTCAGAATTTTAGAAAATTTTCGTTAGTAAGAATAAATAAATATTTTAATTGAAATAAACTGGTCCAGTTAGTTAATAGGGTATGTAGCATCTTTTCCTACCTTAGCAATTTCGAGGACGAAATTATTTTAAGGGGGAAGGAATGTAACGACCTAGATTTTTCAGCCGTTGAATTCTGAATATTTAAATTGGTTTAAATATTTTATTTGAATTTTATATAAGGATTTATATAGGAATTTATTTAATAAAACGATATTTAAACGTATAATTTATAATATAATTAAAACAAGTTCAAAATGGCGTGGTAGTTTGAAAATTCGTTTTCAAATTTTAAATGAATGTACAGGATTTAAAATATGTTGGATTTTAGCGAAACAAGAAATATTTGAATCTGTTTGAAAATATCTTTCCAACGAATGTGAAAAATCCAGATTTCATAGTGGGAACAAAAAGTTATGTCCAAATCAAATTTTCAGAAAGTCGCGGTAGAATCGCCTATAGGCCATAACGGTTATTTAACTATATTTAAATATCGGTCTTGAATTTGGACAAGGTTCTTTTGAGGCATAGTTGTAATTTAATTTTTAGAATTTTATTGTAATTTTTAATTAATTAAATACACAACTTTTTATTTGGAGTATATTGCACCTTATATCAATATTTTTGGGTTTCATAATATAAGTTAAACTACCGGTATTATTATATTTTTTGGATCGTGGTACCTTATAGGACACGACCGTACTCTTATTTATGTCCGCAATAGTTCGTAAATGATGAAATTCTGTATAATAGATACCATATAAACTTTAAAGACAAACACTTTCTAAACTCATTATATTGATTTGATTAATTAACTCTTTGAACATAATCATAATATAGTTCTACGGTTCCATCAATTTTCTTTTCTATTGTTTGACTTTTTTATGGTTTTTGATTGCTTGATTCATTATCAACTCTTTAAAATTGTTAATAAGTTCATCCAACGGTATTAAACCCAAATAAACATAATCCTACCTTATTTCAACAACTTGCAATTCGCATTTTAAAACAGTGTGCGTGGTAAGCTCTGCAAACCGTGCGTGTAAAGAAAATAAGGCGTGCTCTCCAAACCATTTCTTTTCCATGCTTACCACGCCAATATTTCCGTGTCCCGTAAGGAGCTTCTTCTTTAAATATTGGGAGCATCACTCTTGTTCTGAAATGAAAAATAAAACAACCAAATTACAACGGAACCCAATTTCTTCCTCACCGAACGAAAACCACACCTTTCAAGAATTCCCATAAATTAAATACTTAACGAAATCAGTTGATTTCGAGTCCCATGGGTTTGTTTCTGAGTTAGCTTCAACTTGATATGGATTTCTCTTGGTTCGAACATACTTTAGGGGTCGATGATGTTGGCCGGAGTTTGAGGTGACGTTATTGTAGGGCTTTGGTTAAGGGTTCACCGGGCGGAGCAGGGTTGATTGTTGGAATAGTACGAGTGACAGAAGTTGCTCGAACCTCAAGGGGATGATATCGGTGTGTTTGTAGAGGGATGAGTTAAACGTGAGTAAGGGGGCTGATGGGTGCGAGATTATCTGGGAAAGGAGGAACGCTTGAACAGAGAGGAGTACGAGCAAAGCAAATTAAACAGTAGTATTTTGGGGTGAGGACGAGATGGTGCAGGGTTTGTGATGGGAGCATGATGACAGTGAACGAGTTAGGTATATTTACTATCATTTTCTATTTCCTTTATGGGCGAGAAATCGAATGGTTCAAGCATTATACTGATGAATGGATTTCGATATTTGTGCTCAAGTATGTATACACAGTTGCTTCCTGCATGGTTCTAGAGAGCACATGTTATTATAAAAGTAGAATGTTATGTCAATGCTTGCAAATATGGAAACCGCAAGGGTTTGTTTCGATTTTTGAGATTAGCAAAGGAAAGGGGAGTTTTGGCAAGGAGAACGTCGACGTTCCCTGGGATGTACGGGTTCAAATTGCTTTAGGGAAGAAAAGGAAGCATGACTAAGGGAAGTGAGGTGAAGAATTAAAATGGCCTGCGTTGTTATATATATATATATATATATATATATATATATATATATATATATATATATATATATATATATAAAGAAGGAAGTAGATAAGGTTGAGGCATATAATAAAGTTTATATAAGTGGGTTATGAACCTAATACAGTGATACTGGAAGTGAAGCAGTGGAGTGTTATTTGCTGAGTAGAAGGGGATCTCATTTCAACGATGGGTTTGTGGGATGGAAGTTTTGAATCAAGGAATTTGTCAGGTTGATAAAATAGGAAAGGGACTAATGCGAGTGTCAGGTGATGGTTGTTTTTGATTGAATGTTATAGAGAAACGAGGGAGGGGATTGATTAGGTGGTGTGCGGTCAGGGTAGTATGCAAAGGGGAGTAAGAGGAATGGTTGTGTAAAGTTGAAATTAGCGAAAATGGAAATAAACGAAGAGATGCTTTGGAATGCTTAATATGGGAAAGAAGAACCAACGTACTGTTAAGGGGTAATTAATGGCCTAATGAGTAATTAGAGGTAATTATGAGTTACTAAATAATTAATTATATTTAAGAAATTTATAGTTTAAAATTAAAATCGTATATTAAAATGTGTATAACTTATGTACGTGAAAACAAAATTCGACGTGGCCAGTCAATTTGAAATAGTAGTGGAAAAAGTCTACATTGAGGAACGGACATGGATAAAAATACACTACTGGAATTTCGTGGAAAATCAAATGTTTGTTTGATTTCAAAACGAAACCAAAGCAGAGTAGTCAACAGTGAACCGAGGTGAGTAATCTCACTAACTCTGATTTATTTATATATATTTTATACAGTGCAATGGTTGATTGGTTGAAATGGTTGATAAAATTGGTTGAAATAGTTGATATAGATATATCGTTGATCAATTATCAGTTTTGTTTACTATGATATCTCATATTGATGTGATTAACATCTGTGGATACAGGGAAACAGGTTGGAGGGATCCAACTGGATCCCTCAACATTTTATTTACTGTTTTTGTTTGATTGTGACATATGTTGTGCTATATAATCCATTGTTGAATATGTGTGTTTGGTTTACCCTGGCCCTAGGAACCTGGTATTTTAGATACCGTCAAATATCATCGAATGTGAAAAAGGAAATTAGAATTTAAAAACGGAGTTTATTTCCAGATTTGAAATAATTTCTTTTTAATTGAGTTGAAAATAGAAATCTATTCAATTGGATAAATCAAGAAAATAATATACATAAAAATATAGATTAAGTGGAGTGTGAACCATTTGATAAATTAAAATATAACTTTCAAATATGAATGTATATTGGAAGGTGAATATCGGTTTGAAACTAATATTTGGAAATGGATTTGAATTTTGTAAATACGTTTAAAAGGAAAGTTGAATGAGAAAAAAGGAAGTCACTTTCAAAAGAAAATGATAGGTTTATTTCTAAAGAGTAAAATAAAAAATAAATTAACATAATTCTAAGGAGTTTATGTTTAGAAATCCAACTGTGTCAAACCTTATTAAAATGATTTATTTTGGAAAATCTATTTAAACTTTGTTTGTGTGAATCTATAATATAAATGAAATATGATATTTCAATATTTATGACTATTTAAATAAAGTATAAGTTTTGAGGTAATTAAATTTTAAATTAAAACCATTAAACAAGAAGGGAAGAAGGGAATTGTTGAAATTAAATAAAGTTGGTTTCAAAAATATGGAAGGTAAATTTGTAGACTCTCATCTTTTTCCGACCAATTATATGTATCATAAATACGTTGTATATCGATATACGGTTACAAATCATAATATGTATCAAAGCTATGTTATGGTATCATTATATTATTGAATTTAGTAAATACGTTTAAAGCGAAAATGTGAATTGTTGATAAACAGAGAAGGTGTTGGTAGCCTTTTATAAACAGAATTTGAAAATGATGTGAGTTCACAGGGTAACAAGAATTTGATGTTTTATTTTCCAAATAAGAATCAAGTTGATTTGATAAAATGAATATATATTCCTATTTAAGGAATGATATTCATATTTGAAAATGGATCACGATTGGAAGCAAATGTTTTGTGAATATATAAAATTATAAGGAAATTTGAGTAAACCCGAATGATGAGTTATTCCGAAGTTCGGAATAAAATCAAATATAGATTATTCGAGAGAAAATTAACTATTGGAATTCGATTTTATCGAATTTAGGGAAGTAGTTAATTTACTTCCCGTTTGAATCAAATTTAATAATTCTTTATTTATTTACTTATTGATTTAAATAAATAAATACAAGTTGCATTTTGATGAACCAAATATTTTTAAATAGCAATTTTAAACGTTACCGTTATAATATATGTTTGGTAAATCTAAATAGGAATTTTAAACTCTGCCGTTATAATAACTATTTTAACAGCGATCTTAACGCTATTGTTATAATAAGTGTTCTATAATTCTAAACAGTGATTGTAACGCTGTTGTTAAAAGAAATGTTTTATAAATCAAATATTTGGAAACAACGCTTGTAACACTGTTGTTAAAATGAAATGAATTGGTCAACGAGGAATTAAGAAAGGGAATTCGGAAATATTCTCCAATATTAATAACGTATATTTTCTGAATATAGAAAATAAGAATTCGTGGATATTTAGAAGTGTTTTCTAACTAATATGAGAGATATTTTCTCGAATAAAGGAATTATAATATTGAAAAGGTTTCTCAAAGAATCGAGAGGGGAAATCGAGTTTCAAAAGAATACGAAAGATGGGAAATGGGAATTATGAATTATAATATAATAAGGAATTGATTTAAAAGGGGCCAAATGTTGATTGATGATTGATCGATCGAATTCCAATCGAATTCCTACCTGGAAATAAGATCGTTGGTTGCATACTTATTTTTCTTTGATAGTTAAATCACCGACTATCGAAGTTTTTGACCATTTTTCCGTCGTCAATACGGAGAGACCGGGATCAGATTCATTATCTGGAAATCACTCTGTATGGGCGTTAGCGTTACGATCAAATATGATGAAAAAAATTGAAGGTGGAGTTATGCAATGGCTATCCCGTTTACGGGATAGTGCCTTCGATTTGTCCAGTCCTAGGACAACGTGAATGGACAAATGTCTGACAGAGTATATCTAACGGATCACGTAAGTTGATCTCTCCAAACGTACTTACGTTTGGTGGCAGAGGAATTCGTTCTCTTAGCTTTATACCCGTGGTATGTTTGGGGAAATCAATTTGTAATTTGGCGGGTATTATCATGTGGCATTCAAAGTGAATGGTGGTCGGGTGTTCTAAAAGATACGTAATGACCTCAAGCCACATAACCTGGAGTTGACAAAAATCGGGCAGGCAGCATGGCTATGTGGGTCACACCCATTAGGATGTATAATCATTTATCTAGAGAAATTTCATTTGCTTCTTTAAATTTATCGTTGCTGTCCCTTTCGGGAAACGGTTGCTGATCCCAACCGTTGGTGACATACATTCGATACACTCAAGCAAAATGAGTGGTCGGTCATGTGTGGGCCGGGTTGCAAGACGTTCTTGTTGAAACCAGTGTATTCGTCTCTAGAGATACACTATCGGGAGGTTGTCCCATACCTTGTCATGTTGGAAATCCAATCTCCAATAAGCGCCCTGCGGTTTTTGATTTAATATTATATATGGAGCGTGAGATGCAAGCGTTCCGCTAGATTTCTATTTATTTGATTTAGACACTATTGTAATATCACTGGATTTGATATTAAAAATATTTTTGGGTTATCTTAAGGTAAAAACCATCCGTGTTTATGTGTGGATCGGTCTTACGATGATCATTTCTTTTGAAAGGATTTTTGAAAGTTAAACAAATGGTTGGAGTTTACTCACACCAGTCCCATGAATGACCCAAAGTTTATTTTGTTTGTTTTCCCTAAACTCTTGGGTGCCCAAATTTGTACAGGCAGTCAAGTAGTCGGGATTTTACAGATTCACTTAGAGGAGTTGAAGGCTTCACCTGTAGCTATAGACTATCATATTTCCGCTATGTACTATGTTGTACTTTTATAACTGTTCCAGGAACAGTTGTTGTGCTCTGATGATGGTATGTATATAAAGTTACTGATTTGTATTTCAAAAGCTATGTTATATACTATACTTTATTCGTTCCGCTGTGAGTTTGTGATCTTCGTTTCCTTCTATTCTAATATTTCTTTCATCCTATTTCTCATCCTCTAACTTCTTTCTAATAATGATTCGTATTTCTGTGTCATTTGGGTTGGACGTGTGTTGTTATTAGTTGACCCAAAGGGTACGGAAATTCGGGTCGTTTCACGGTTAAGGGGCGATGGTCTTCCAGATGACCGTTGCCCCTTCCCTTCTTCCCAACTCTATATATCGTCATCTTTCTTTCAACCAAACACACAACTCTCTTCATCATTTCTACTATCTTCTTCACAAACTAGCAATCAAAACAACAGAAAGGAAAAGGAAGTGCTTCACAACCCCGACCCAATGTTCAATTTCAAAGACAACGAATTCAAAACCCATTTCAATCGCAGCAAAATATGAATCATTATCAGTCCCAATTTGAAAACAACTCTTATCAACCTCCTTAATACCCAGATTACTATAATTCCTAGTAAAATTCGTACATGTACTAAAAAAGTCAAAATTCGGGTTATTTTAAAACCATTTTCAAATCCAATATATTTATTTAAATATAAATAAATAATTATTCTAGTTAATAACTAGTTCATTTTGATAAAAATAATTTTTTATCTTTTCAAAACTGGAATTTTTCATCCAAAATGTTTCCTAATCATTTATTATGATTTTACATAATTTTTCCATATTTTATTACCTCCCGTACAGTCGGTTTCCAATAACGGCCACCGAACTACATCCAAAGCGATCTTTTCTGAAATTGATTTGGATATATCTCCAAATTTATCCATTAGATTTCAAATCTCTTGTATTCATTAGAAAGCTCTTTTCGATACGAACCCAACGGTTCCAGTTTTAGGAGAATCCGACTGTCGGATCTCCCGTAACGTCCATTCGAAGTCAGTGGTTGAAATTCGCGAACTACCACGGTGCGACGCGTTCTATTCAGGCCATTGTAATATATATCATATATATTATATATTTCGTCGATTTCCATTTAAAACAAAGATTATAAATCGTTTTAAATTCGTTTCAAAAATGATTTCCACTTCCATTTCAAAATCAAATCAAAATTGAATTTTCTCTTATAAATTCGTTTTAAATTCATTTCAAAACGATTTCAATTCAAATCGATTTCAATTCGTTTTAAATTCATTTCAAATCGATTTCAATTCAAATCGATTTCAATTCAATTTCAATTCGTTTTAAATTCATTTCAAAACGATTTCAATTCTATTTAAATTCATTTCAAAACGATTTCAATTCTATTTAAATTCATTTCGAAACGATTTCAATTCTATTTAAATTCATTTCAAAACGATTTCAATTCTATTGAAATTCACTTCAAAACGATTTCAATTTTATTTTCAAATTCAAATCCAATTTGAAGATTCCATATATATTCTTTTTAAATTCATTTCAAATCGATTTCAAATTTATTTTCAAATTCAAATCTAATTTGAATATTCCATATCATTTCAATATTAAAATGATAATATTTTCAAAATATCAGATTTTGAAATCACTTTTCGATATTCATTATAAAATGAATAAAATCGACCAAATTCCCGTTCGTGTTAAAATGGCGTTTAACTACTTAACACGGCTTCACATTTCAATATTCACTGAACATTATTTTAAAATATTTGTTAATTCTGAACTGGAATCAGACTCAATCAATTACCACATAATTTTATTTATATGGATTTCAACATCATAAATATACAACAATAATGATAAGAAATCGCTAAAAATTCAAACAACATCTAGAGCGCATTCTACAACTGTATAAGCATTAAAATAAATAAATAACGCTTATACAGTCTGTTAACCCATCGTTTGACATACCACTAATTTATTGGGATCAGTGTGTCAAATATTATCTCAATACCTGTGTGGGGTTTTCAAACAACAAATACTATTTATTATTTGTGCAGTTGGGCAATGTGTAAAATTTATCGTTCCAATCCATATCAGATAAATAACTATACATAAACAAACCGTCCGGTTTGTAAATGAATATTTGTTTTATTTTCATTATAATATATTTATATATTATACAAACAATTTTTATATACAACACATCAATACATGACAATCCAATCACAACAAATAAACAATACAATCAAACAAGTCGTGCATGGTCTGTGGACGATGGGGAGCAGTTCATATGTGCAGTTACAAAATAATTTAAATAAATGTACAAAAATAATAGTGAGAAGTTCTCACATTGATCGGATAGAAATCGTTATTAAACGATAATTCTGATTAAATTAAACAGGGTGTTTAATTTAACCAAAACCCGTCACTTGCTCCAAATCTGTTTCAGTCAATTCTAAAATGTAGAGTTTTTCATCACGGTTCCAACGCAACGAACGACACTCAATTTTGAAGTCATTTGAATAAATTACGGTAGTTTAAACATTTACACATTTCAATATATAATTAATTAAATTGATTAATAACAAAATTAATCCCACCCTAATTATCTTCTAATCCCCCTACTAATTGTTTCGTTACCCACCTATAGCAAGAAAACCCAAACCATCGCCTTAGGGTTTAGGAACTACAACCACCACGTACATTATTGCCACCATCCGAAACAACCACACCAAGGAGCATCGCGCCACCTTCCCATAACCCACGACCTCGTGAAACTTGAAACTACCAGGGCCCACCAAAAATCGATCAAGCGATGGCTCTTTAAGCCATGAATTCACATAAACCGCAACTCTAAAGATGATCTTCACCGTATGATATTGAAGCTGGCAAGAAACTCTTCGATTTTTGTTTAAGATTCTTCATTTAATTCTTCCAATCGGTGAAGGGATTAAGGGTTTTTAAATCAAGAATTTCCGCCGCTCATCTTTGTTAGAGGCGGGTTGACCAGGAAATGAACGAAAATAGGGTTTTGACCCCTTATAAACGGATATTTATATTTATTTAATATTATTTTAATTTTCAATTTAATTGTTTATCGGTCCTATCTCCAAATCAAACCCAACGACTGTCTCCCCTAGCCAAATACCCTCATTTCGGACATAATGGGATATGTCCCATAAGCCAATACGACTGTTTTGGTTAGTTTTTATCAAAATTAAAATATAAATCAATTTATATTGAATTCAAAAGTACATTTTAATTTACCGAGACCACATACTAACTCCAAAAATTCCAAAAAAATAAATCTAGCTATGTTTTGATGATACGGTCCTAACAAAACTAATTTCATCAATTTTGGAGACCGTTTGAAAATTGGTCATTTTCTGGTCGATCCAAATTGACTAAAACTGACTAAACATGTTTTCTTTTGCCACGCTCTCATATTAACTCCAAAAATTATGAATTTCGGAATCTAGCAATAATTTTACATCTCGGATATTTCATCGAAAATGGAGGTCGTTTTAAAAATTGCTATTTTTAAGGGCTATATTTCCATAGCGACTATTCTGAATTTTCAACTGGACATAACTTTCTATTCTCGCTATGAAGTCTGGATTTTTCACATCCATTGGAATGATATTTTCAAACAGATTCTAATATTTCTGGTTTTGCTAAAATCCGATTTGTTTTGAATCCTGTACATTCAATTGAAATTTGAAATCGAATTTTCAAACTACCGCGCCATTTTCAATTACTTCTATAATTAAATTAAAATTATATTTTTTTAACTTCGATTTAAATAAATTTTTGGTCATTATTATTTAAAATAAATCATTTTAAATATTCAAAATTCATTAAAATTGCCAAAATAAAAATTTTTAATTGATTTTGATTTTCCGGGTTGTTACAATCTCCCCCACTTAAATCTTTTCGTCCTCGAAAAGGAACGGAGCTGAAAGTTGTTTAACTAACCAACTCAACTTTCATTTTGGCTTTCATTCTTCAACTTTTCAGTTTCTAAGAATTTTCAAATTCTTCAAAAATTTGGCTAACACCCTAAATTTTCGAAAAATTTCGCCATAACCTCCTTTGTACGAAGAGGGGTTTGGAAATTTATTGGGCTGTATTAGGCACCCAATAAATCCTAAAAAGCATACACATATTTTTAGTGATATAACTTTGTGTCTACAGGGGAGTGTGTATAGATCATGACTCTAGAGAATAAATTCTCGTCACCCTATAAATAGTATTTGTGCCTTAATGACTAGAGAAACATGATTATTGTCAACTCCAGACCCGTATGGGGTTTCTATTAATCTGGCAATTTACCATTACATTTTATATAGTCCATATCAGTCTTTGGTTCAACCTGAAATATAGTCATCGTCATACAAGTCTCTCGCTTGTATGGTAAATCTTCAACCTCATCACACAAGCTCCAAGTGCTTATGTGGTATATGATAGAGTATGATATCTTCACGCAGTATGCCACATAATGTAGTTCAAAATTAATTGTTACTATCCTATGGCGACGTTTATAATCTCACACAGAACAACCAACACTCCGCATCCAATGGCATTCACAGTAGTTTGTATAATAAATAAAATTGTGCATCTAACTCATTAAGGTTTACCTATTTATCGGGCACGCAATAAATTCTTTACTCAACAGCAAATCCGTTCACCTGTTCAATGTATATGCATGTACATGTATGCAATTTCAAACAATTTTCAATTCAGTTTCATTTTTGACTTGATTTTGCTACATTTCTCTTATTATTATTATTATTCCAACATTTTATATCAATCAAAATAATAATCATTCAATACAACTAGCCATCCATTAGTTAATTAAATTTTCAAGCGTATATTTTTCTATATATATATTCAAAAATCACATTTCTAGTGTCAAATTCCAAACAATAAATTCAAAATAAGGTTTTGGCTCTCACACTAGTCGATTGGAAATATACAGATATACTACTTCTTGAAACTCGAACATACATGCTGGTGATGCTATAGCGATCCTTAGGATCATCTCCGGGCGACTAGAGTGTGATTCTATATCTATCCAGTATATTTGAGACTTCAAATACACATGGATCAAACATATATAAAAAATCTCCTTATTCTCAATAGTCCAAAACAATTTAAAATAAAATATTCAAGTACGTATAATTTGATATAAAATTTCAAAACTAAGTTTGTTTTCATTTTTATTTTAAAAAATAACACTCTTCACGCTCGTTCTAGGATACTACTGATCCCATCTCTAATGAGTCATTCTCATTGGATATTACTAATCCAATCTCTGATGAATTCTTTCGTTCGGTTCTAATATGTCTTGTTCTCGAGCTCTGTAAACCAAAGCTCTAATACCAAATGTGGAGACCCAAACTTCCCCGTAAAGGAAAGCCCGGATTACTTCGAGAACAAGACAAATCGGAACACAAACAGAAGAACATTTCATTGCTTATTACAACAATTACATCAGAGTACAAGAATATTCCAAAGCATGAATAAATATTATACATCAGAAAAATATCAGAGATTTAAATTATATTTAAATACATCGCAGCGGAAATATATATACAAAACACAACTGAAACAAATACATGGATACAGAGCTTTCGAATATCGCCTCAGCTGTAAATCCAGGATCCTGTGAAATTAAATCTGCAAAACCCAACTACTAGCTGCCCGTGAGGAAAACAAGGGCACCTAGAGTTTAGGTTAAAATAATAAACTCCAGGTTAGTCATGTGACTAGTGTGAGAACTAAAACAGTTATTTAAAACCCTACTACAAAATGAGGTAAATCAAGATACTACGCCGTATAACACGGAACGAGTTTACCCCCAAGAATACCAGTGCCTAAAACAAACAACATTATGCTTATTAAAGAACAATGAAGCTATTATAAGATCCAGATCCCATCACACGATGCAACGCAAGCCAGAGGATAGGGTTTTATCTTATAATAGCCAAATAATGCTTGATACGCGAAATTTAATCTTTTATTATTACTATAAGTGAAGAAATCAACTTCAAATATAAATGTATCAATCATAGATGACATGGGTACCATATACCATGTAGCCAATACTAGGCTCTACAATCAAAACTGAAATGTCACGTATTTGGAAATTAGATCTCCATCATGGTGGTTACTGATTCGAAAGATCTATCGCGTAGTACAATTCCCAACGGCTTACGTCGTAGGCATGCGAAAACACCGTAATGTACATCCGCGCTATTCAGGAAACAAGTTACCGTGGCTTACGTCGCAGGCATGCGAAAACACCACTAACTCTATCCATCAGGGAATCGGAGGCTGTGCCCTATCCCTCACCTTGGTCGACCGAATCCATAACACCACTAAGGTGTCTATCCTCATCTCAAAAGCATACTGATCTAACCATCAGTTTACCACCATATCGATGTGTGAGGCTCGCGAATTAACGCTACACAATGCCGTGCTATATTAAAGCTGTGCTTTGATCAACAACCAAAAGACTCTGCTTTTCAACAGAAGCCTTCATCATTTGCCACTTAGGGATGCCACACAGGCAATTTACGCCATGCGACTGATGTCTATCGATATACAACATCTGATCCCGTACATCTCAGAGAAGGGTAAAGTAAGGGAATAAATTCCCCTTCACTAGGTAGATGTATATTTAATAGAGATCAATCAGCACAGAATAAAATTCAATATCAGACACACCATCCATTTACAAGTCCGTTCTAGGTCTGGACGAAACCGGAGGCACCTTATTCCTCGTCCCGTATGTCCAATACAGGAGAGAGACCCTCGCATATCCGTACAATCAACAAGTACGTCAGGACAACTACCACTATAGCCCCTTCAAGGTAACTACTCCCATCATGAGCAGCAACCCATCCATTCGATGTGAAGATCGTCAGTCTTGCATCGTCTTCAATCTCTTCGACTTTTCGTCGTATCAGTTACTCAGAATGGCCTTTCCGAATAAGTCACGTATCTTATAATCAAGTGCTATAACAACACATAATACGCCTCGTTTTAATCTAGAATATTCTTTTATTCAAATATTCTTTTCCTTTGGGAAAGGTTCCTATTAATTTTATCAAAGATAAATTCTTTAAATTTATTCTTTAATCTTCCTTTGGATATCATTTCTAAACCAAATTAAGGTTTATCAACTAGTCGGGATTAGCGCACCTTACAGAAGTAATCATTTATTTTATTTCCTAATCCCAACCTATTCATCCCATGGAGCAAAACTGGTAATACTCCATATCTTACACCATGGTGTTATCAGTAAATATTAATTACCATTTCACGTTCAAATCTAATTAAAGATTTAGCTATCGCCTGGAGTAAAACTGGTGGTACTCCATTTCGATCATTTTATTGAATTGATAATTTTAATTATCACATTCACTTTTCAATCTAATCAAAGATTCATTAAAACTCCATTTAGCTTTAATCCTCCCAAAGATCAATATTAATGATTATTCAAAGCTAAGAAATTAATCTTATCTTTAACTGGGTTAAAGAACAAATGTCATTTAATACATGGCCTACGATAAACCCAAAATCACATTCCATTCCATCAATCTCCAATCGTAAATTAGTAAGAGAACAATTCCTTAAGTATTAATCATGGAGGCTGAAACCAACATCAGATCAATACCCAAGAAACCATTCAACTTAGTTAATCTCCAGTAAATTTCTAATTTTCTTAACTCCATTGGGTTTAAGAACAATATTTTTGAAGATACCATTCATGACAAACCCAAAATCTAAATTGATATTAAATACAAGGCTCTAAATAGAAAATATATCGGCTTATATTCAAAATCAAATTCTGAAACCAATAAATATCGTATTGGAATAACAATATATATCTTCCAAATTCCTCTACAATACCCGTATAATTATGGAATCCAATATCAAAATATTCCAAAGATAATTTCATTTCAAATCCATTCCAATTTATTCGTTGGAAAATTCTGGTTATTTTAAGACCATTTTCAAATCCAATATATTTATTTAAAAATAAATAAATAATTATTCTAGTTAATAACTAGTTCATTTCAAAAAAAAAAAAAATTTATCTTTTCAAAACTGGAAATTTTCAACCAAAATCTTTCCTAATCATTTATTATGATTTTACATAATTTTTTAATATTTTCCAGATTTTATTATCGCCCGTACAGTCGGTTCTCAAAAATGGCCACCGAACTGCATCCATAGCGACCTTTTCTGAAATTGATTTGGACATATCTCCAAATCTAACTATTAGATTTCAAATCTCTTATATTCATTGGAAAGCTCTTTTCGATACGAACCCAATGGTTTTGGTTTTAGGAGAATCCGATGGTCGGATCTCCCGTAACGTCCATTCGAAGTCAATGGTCGAAATTCGCGAACTGCCGCGACGCTGCGCATTCTATTCAGGCCATTATAATATAATATGTATATATATATTATATATTTCATCGATTTCCATTTAAAACGAATTTTATAAATCGTTTTAAATTCGTTTCAAAAACGATTTCCACTTCCATTTCAAATTCAAATCAAAATTGAGTTTTCCCTTATAAATTCGTTTTTTAATACATTTCAAAACGATTTCAATTCAAATCGATTTCAATTCAATTTCAATTTGTTTTAAATTCATTTCAAATCAATTTCAATTCAATTTCAGTTCGTTTTAAATTCATTTCAAAATGATTTCAATTCTATTTAAATTCATTTCAAAATGATTTCAATTCTTTTTAAATTCATTTCAAAACGATTTCAATTCTATTTAAATTCAATTCAAAACGATTTCAATTTTATTTTCAAATTCAAATCCAATTTGAATATTCTATATATATTCGTTTTAAATTCATTTCAAATCGATTTCAATTTTATTTTCAACTTCAAATCCAATTTGAATATTCCATATCATTTCAATATTAAAATGATAATATTTTCAAAATATTAGATTTTGAAATCACTTTTCGATATTCATTATAAAATGAATAAAATCAACCAAATTCCCGTTCATGTAAAAATGGCGTTTAACTACTTAACACGGCTTCACATTTCAATATTTACTGAATATTATTTTAAAATATTCGTTAATTCTGAACTGGAATCAAACTCAATCAATTACCATATAATTTTATTGATATAGATTTCAACATCATATATATACAACAATAATGATAAGCAATCATTAAAAATTCAAACAACATCCAGAGTGCATTCTACAACTGTATAAGCATTAAAATAAATAAATAATACTTATACAGACTGTCAACCCATCGTTTGACATACAACTAATTTATTGGGATCAGTGTGTCAAATATTATCCCAATACCCGTGTGGGGTTTATAAACAACAAATACTGTTTATTATTTGTGCAGTTGGGCGATGTGTAAAATTTATCATCCCAATCCATATCAGATAAATTAGTATTTGTAAATGAGTATTTATTTTATTTTCATTATAATTTATATATGTATTTTATATAAATAATTTTTATGTACAACACATCAGTACATGACAATCCAATCACAACAAACAAACAATACAATCAAACAAGTTGTCCATGGTCTGTGGACGACGGGGAGCAGAGTATATGTGCAGTTGCAAAATAATTTAAATAAATGTACAAAAATAATAGTGAGAAGTTCTCACATTGATCGGATAGAAATCGTTATTAAACGATAATTTTGATTAAATTAAACAGGGTGTTTAATTTAACCAAAAACTGTCACTTGCTCCAAATCTGTTCCAGTCAATTCTGAAATGTAGAGTTTTTCATCATGGTTCCAACGCAATGAACAACACTCAATTCTGAAGTCATTTGAATAAATTACGGCAGTTTAAACATTTACACATTTCATTATATAATTAATTTAATTAATTAATTAATAACAAAATTAATCCTACCCTAATTATCTTCTAATTCCCCTGCTAATTATTTCTCCTTCGTTATCTTCCTGTAGCAAGAAAACCCAAACCATCACCCTAGGTTTTAGGAATTGCAGCCACCACATACATTATTGCCACCATCCGAAACAACCACACCAAGGAGCATCGCACCACCTTCCCATAACCCACCACCTCGTGAAACTCGAAACTACCGGGGCCCACCAAAAATCGATCAAGCGACGGCTCTTTGAGCCACGAATTCACACAAGCCGCAACTCTAAAGATGATCTTCACCGTATGATATTGAAGCTGGCAAGAAACTCTTCGATTTTTGTTTAAGATTCTTCATTTAATTCTTCCAATTGGTGAAGGGATTAAGGGTTTTTAAATCAAGAATTTCCGCCGCTCGTCTTTGTTGGAGGCGGGTTGACCAGGAAATGAACGAAAATAGGGTTTTGACCCCTTATAAATGGATATTTATATTTATTTAATATTATTTTAATTTGAAATTTAATTATTTATCGGTCCTCTCTCCAAATCAAACCCAACGACTCTCGCCCCTAGCCAAATACCCTCATTCCGGACACAATGGGATATCTCCTGTAAGCCAATATGACTGTTTTGATTAGTTTTTATCAAAATTAAAATATAAATTAATTTATATTGAATTCAAACGTACATTTTAATTTACCGGGGCCACATACTGACTCCAAAAATTCCAAAAAAATAAATTTAGCTATGTTTTGACGATGTGGTCCTAACAAAACTAATTTCGTCGAATTTGGAGACCGTTTGAAAAATGGTCATTTTCTGGTCGATCCAAATTGACTGAAACTGACAAAACACGTTTTCTTTTGTCATGCTCACATATTAACTCCAAAAATTATGAATTTCAGAATCTAGCAATAATTTGACATCCTGGATCCAACTAAAGTGGGTTCGTCGAAAGCGGAGGTCATTTGCAAAATCGCTATTTTTAAGGGCTATATTTCCGTAGCGACTATTCTGAATTTTTAATTGGACATAACTTTCTGCTCCCGCTATGAAATCCAGATTTTTCACATCCGTTGGAAAGATAGTTTCAAACAGATTATAATATTTCTGGTTTTACTAAAATCCGATTTGTTTTGAATCCTGTACATTCAATTGAAATTTAAAATCGAATTTTCAAACTAGCGCGCCATTTTCAATTCCTTTTGTAATCAAATTAAAATTATATTTTCTAACTTGGATTTAAACAAATTTTTAGTCGTTATTATTTAAAATAAATTATTTTAAATATTCAAAATTCATTAAAATTGCCAAAATAAAAATTTAAAATTGGTTCTGATTTTCTGGGTTGTTACAGCTACCGTCTTCTAGTATTATTTTTTTACCACCTTGTAGTATACGAACGTGGATGATCTAAAATTCACGTAGGATACATACCTGATAAACAAAAATACCACTACCACGTATTATCTTTACGTCCTAGAACAAAATTTATGTACGCATCCTACGACTTAGAACAATTTTTTAAGTTTTTATCCACCTCGTACTGGATGTACGTGGTTGTTATAAAAATCATGCGGAGTTCATGCGTGATAAAAATACAATCCTCGTGTGTACTTAACGTTGTTTTACACTGTATCACATGTGATTTATATGTAGTACATCTGTAAAACAAATAAAAATATGACAACAAACAAAATGCATTAACCATTTCAGCAATTCATTTAAAACATAATACAAAGTCATTCAAGTTTAGCCATTTCAGCAAACAAAATGCATTAACCATTTCAGCAATTCATTTAAAACATAATATAGCGCATTAACCATTTCAACGATTCATTCAAGTTTAGCCATTTCAGCAAAGAAAATGCATTAACCATTTCAGCAATTCATTGAAAACATAATACAGTGCATTAACCATTTGAGCAATTCATTTATATGTGGTACAACTGCATTAACCATTTCAGCAAACAAAATACATAAGCTTGTTCCATTGAGCAAGTTTTGTTCTCTCATCCCAAGCCTGTCGACAATCGTCATAGATAAACTCCCAATTGCCAGCCTTCATATGACGAGACGTCATCCATTTTGCATAAATTGGTGGAACCGGATGTTTAGGCTCTAATTTGACCTGTAATGTGAAAACAATAAGTTAATTTCGATATAAATAATAACAACTTAACAACATTGAATAAGATATTATGAACATACTAACACAAAATGATCATCACTGACAAAATCTACAGCTATTTCAAAACGTTGTAATGGTAGTGACACTTGTCTTTTGAGTGGTGGGATCGTAAAAGCGAGCCTATCACTTAAGATAAATACGACTACGTTGTATTTATTTGCAACAATATAACCCATTTCGGGAATTGTCATCCATTTGTCATGAGGAGCAAAACCATTGCCGTCATGTTGTATCTGCTTAAGCAAATCAGTGCATTTACCGCGCTCTATGAAAACTTGCTCATAAAATGCTTGGTTTTCATACAACTCACCATACAAGTCACATTGAATTTACGGCCAATAAGATCCTCCCATCCCAAGTCAAGAAGCGATAAAAGGAAATCCGCAATTACCGTTTGATTCAACACCAATAATATATGTCACAAATGATTTTAGCTCTTCTGGTGTTTGATTAATATACAATCTCATATCACGACTGCACTTGTCCATCTGTAAAATACAATTTATGTTTTGTCACATAAATTTGTAACATAAAATAAATTGAAGTCAACAAGCATATATACCTATAACGGTTTTCTAATTGTTAATTTTTCCTTCTTCGGTTTGGTTATGTTAACTTGACTAGATGGATTTTCTAATGAAAGACTCTCAACTAACTCAAATGAAGAAGACATTTTTTTAGTCTGTCCATTTATTTAACATCACTTAACAATATTTCCATTTTCTTGGCTACTCTAACATCTTTTTCCCCACCTCGTTCCACTAAATGTAGTCTAGTCCAATGAATATCTATCAAATGTAGTGGTATATATGTCGATGGTCCAAGGTGAGCTAGCTCGTGCGCACATGGAAAACCATGTGTTTTACGAAGGACACAGCCGCATAAAATTCGTCGTCTCCAACAGAAGACACTCGAAGTAGCTCCGAATGTAGCAAATCAAGAGCTGCAGTAGAAGCAACACACCTCGCAAATTTTTGGACTCCTTAATATGAAAAACATGTTTACATCTACTTAGGCTCTGCTCAAATGAAGCTTTTAATTATGTGAATGATAACTTCAACAATGAATGCATCTTAGTCCAGGCTTGCTCAAAATTACATTGACATGTTACTAGGTGTTTCTTCAACTTCGAATGAGCTGACTCAGCCCTATAATTTACAAAAAAATAAATTTTAGCATAAAAAACAAACTTTTCATGTATAAAGGACAATGGTAAATTAGTGTTACCTATTCGATGTATAAGTACCAAAATGCATATACTCGTCAGTCCACATCTGAACAAAGCGGTCTTTATAAGGATCTAGCCAATTCATTTGCACATATTGATTAACGAACCATACTTACCATACTTTTTATGTAGAAGATGTACATTCTCCTTGTATACAGAACTGTTTTTAGAGCAAACAAGTTCATTCCAATCACTTAATAATGTTTTCTTCTCCGTTATGTCCATTTCTTTCATCTTTCTTTTTCCCCCATAAACGTGAGAATGATATTTTTAATATGTCATTTGCATAATATATGAGCAGAATTTGGAAAAACATGAGCAATGACATTAAGCAAGGCCAACTCTCTATCAGTAATGAATACACTTGGCAATTCAACTTCAAAATCGATCATAACAGATTTCAAACGTTCCAAGGCCAATTATAATTTTTTTTCCCACTTTCCGCAACTAAGTATGCAATACAAAATGCCTGGTTGGTTGAAGTAACACCAACTATCTCAAGCAATGACATTTTGTACTTGTTAGTTTTATAGGTACAATCCAGCATGATAACCCGATGAAATGTTCGAAGAAAATCCAAATTAGTTGGACGTGCCCAAAAAAATATCCTTAATAATGTCGCTTCCATCTAAAGTCTTTCGATGCCATTAAAAGTAGCTGAATTCTTTCAGTTTACTAAAGAGATATTGCACCGGCGATCGTCCACCTCCGAT
This sequence comes from Allium sativum, assembly GCA_030737875.1. Taxonomy (NCBI): domain Eukaryota; kingdom Viridiplantae; phylum Streptophyta; class Magnoliopsida; order Asparagales; family Amaryllidaceae; genus Allium; species Allium sativum. The sequence continues at coordinate 26,876 of JASFAX010004264.1, forward strand.
TGCATTATGAGTTTGGATGACATTGTATATTGTTTTTATGGTAGTACAATTCGAAGGATTATTTCTTTTTAATGTATTCAAAATCCTTTGCTTTCACCATATTTGTATGCATCCATTACCAATTTGATCTCCTCTTCACTCAACCTTCCTGCATAGGAATGACCTTCGGTGTGTTTTAACTTTGAATGATTGTGAACACCTTTTACAACTACTAACCGTCAATTGTCCATTGAAGAAAGTTTCACACCTTTCGGTCTAAATGAACAATTATATTTCTTCGTACCCGTCAGTCTATAATTGTTTGGATCTTTAATCTTGCTCCTCCTATACACCCCCACTACGTTCACATGAGAAGATAATTCTCGGTTTCACACTAGATGAAGCAGTGTCTGATCTCATTATAATTATTAAAAAGCCAAGATGCCTTCTAGTGTTACGAACTCAATCAATTAAATGCTGATGGGATAAATAAATCTGCACAGGGAAAAAAGTTTATTATCCAACCTAAGCAATAACGAGAAAGTAATTAAATACGTAAAAATGTAAATACAAAACATTAGTTACATCATATGTTGTAAATTCATTTGTATAATCCAACAACAATTCATTGCCGTCATCTTTATCACTTGAGTAATTTACTATCTACAGAAATATATGAATGCAAAATAAAATTTGTGAAATAGTTTACTTTCACGCACTGAACGTACGTGATTAATTCAAAAATCACATAGTGTGAATTAGTACGTGGTCCATTCAATAACCACGTCTACTCTCTGCGTGGTTTTTATATAAACCACGTATATTCTGAGTGTCGTCCACATTTTTACTCCACATCTCTTACGCATAAGCCATACGATATTTATTTCTGAATCGAGTAGAGCGACTACGTAACTTATATATATATATATATATATATATATATATATATATATATATATATATATCGCAATACGTACGTGAATTATGTTTCATTCTCTCAAATTTCGATCTTCAAAGCTGATGTTATTTAAATCGAAATTTTTCTTAAAATACTGAATAAATACTACAATTACCACATTAATCTCTTTTACATTTGCAACATCATCTTCATGATCCATTGTATGGATGGAATTTTGAATAATTTATGATTTAGGGTTTACTGAATGAAGAAGAAGACCCTGAAAAGATAAAGTTACGTACAACACACAAGAGAAAGTTTACAATGTCTTTTAAACTTTTATAAAATTAACTGGGTGAACTCAGCTCTGGGTTTAAATAGAATTAGCCTTGAGTTTAAACTACAAATTTTACATACACCACCACAAAAGAAACTCAAAGAGCTTCCTTCGTCATGTTTCTTCAAAAGGTACTACAACAGCTACGATACCCTCGTCATGTTTCAGTTGGGGAATATTTATTCTGACATATATTTGTTGTGTAATCATTCTTAACGCACACCTATTCGCAATGTTAAGGCATGGAGATTAGCAGCTTTTGGGATTTATGTGTTCACCCAATCCACCAAATCTGGCTTCCAGTAATTATCCTCATTATTTTATTTCCTATACTACAATTGCTTAATTCATTGCTTATCTGATTAAACTGATGTTTAATCAAATTATCATGTATATCCTGCAGCAGTTTAAAATATTAGGGAATGAAGAATTGAGGTTTTTAATCTTTAAAAACATTGTGACATTTTATAGTGGAAAAATGAATTGTTCAATATAGTAATTGCTATGGTAAAGAAAGAATCAACTTTGTTGATTTTATGATGATAAAGAGGTTTATAATTTGTTATTAGGACATCAGTTGAGGTGGTTATTTATTAAGAAAATTTGTGATGCTTTGGAGCATTCCGAACACAGCGGGATGAGAATGGTCAATTCTAACCAGCTTTTAGGGTTGTTTTGGCAATCTTCAGGGTTGCCAAAGCAACCCTAATGAGAGCAACTGACCCCCTTTTGGGGTTTGTTGCTTCCCAACCCAACCCTGCATTGGGAATTCTCTTAGTGAGGTGTGTCCTCTAGATCACCCTTACCACAGTACCGGTGATAGTGATCACTAGCGTCATTTGCTCATTTCTTGATAAGGAGAGCCTAATTTTGAAGTGACTTAAAACAAAAGGCCCTTTTGTCCAAAATTTGTGTACCAAGGTCCCTTGTTAAAAAAAAATCTGAAACATCTTCTTTTCTTATATATAGGGAGCATTCAAAGAAATTTGTACCAGAAGATATGCAAATTCAAATGGAAGGGAAAAACTGTGTAGTGACCGGAGCTAATTCAGGAATTGGCTATTCAACTGCTGAAGGTCTGGCATCACGGTAATATTCAGTCATAAAAAATAGTTGACCTGGTTATCTTCTTCAAAATGGTAGGTGTAGCTGAAAATTTACAATTGTGTTTTCATAGTGGTGCTACCGTGTATATGGTATGCCGCAGTAAAGAGAGGGGAGAGGCTGCTCTAGCTAAAATACAGTCAAATACAGGTAACCCAAATGTTCATTTGGAGGTAAGTGCTAAAATACTGTTTTGAAATTATGTGAAGACATTTTTTTATCTCGTCAAAGTTGCCATATTGATTATATTACAGACTGAGGTTAAAAAGTGGAAGGCATCAAATAATCTACACTATTGAAGGCAAGCCAATGCCTTATTATAATGCAAAGAAATGAATGCCAAGCTTAAAAAAATAGAACATAGATGATGTCTTTTCATAGCATAGTTTAAAATATTTTCAGACATTTTATGTATTTGAAGATAAAATGTACTCCAGAGGGTAGTGGGTCAGCTAACCTGCTCAAAATAATACGAAATAAAAAGTGCAAGAAACGAATCTTAGTGACTGTGAATCCTTTTAAATAGTTTGGAGCCTGATTTTAGTTGCGGGATTGTCAGATTTTCATAGGAAATTAGAGACAGTGCCTGGTTTATGTGCTTGAAAATAAATAGGATAATAGAACACAATCCCTACTACCTCCTGCACTGACTCTTTACCATTTACATTCCAGCTTATTCCTCCATTCAGTTGTTGGTCTTTATTTTTTTCATTCTTAAATTTATATTTCTTGGTGTCAATGCCTTTGTGGTCTATGTTTTCACTTTCAGGCAACTCCTAAATTGGTCTTTAAATTTGATTTGTGTGTTAGATATGTGATATGTCTTCAGTTGGCGAAGTCAAAGCATTTGCATCAAAATTTTCTTTGGATAATAAACCCCTCCATGTCTTGGTAACTTTTTTAATTGTATCTAGCTCATATAATTTCTTATTTCCTTACTATATTTAACTGGAAGTTTACAAATAGAAATTCTCTCGTGTAGGTTAATAACGCAGGTGTCCTTGAACTTAAACGAGTAACTACATCTGAGGGGTCTGTGTTTTAGTTATCCTGTAATTCAGTTCTTGTCCATCTTTCAATAAGTGTTTTTCTTTTAGTCTTTCTGATGTTATCTGTTAATTTTTGTTAGTTATCTATCAGGTTGGAATTAAATTTTGCTTTGAATGTAGCATCAACCTACACTTTGACTGAATTAATGATACCATTACTGGAGAAAGCAGCACCTGATGCTCGAGTTATAACAGTTTCCTCAGGTGGGATGTATACAAGCCCTTTAACCAAAGATTTACAGGTATATAACTAACATGTTACTCTGAAATGATTACATTGATATATGGTCATGGATTAAACATGGGCAGTTGATCTTTTTAATGTAGTTGTTGCTTCTTTATGAAATTTTCTTTGAAATTGGGAAGTAGATTCTTTAAACTTGCTGTCTTCTCTTGAAAAGAAGATATAAATCAAATGCTTTGTAATAATTGTGTACTAAATTAATGGAGATTATTCAATGTTACCTTCTTTGGCTATCTTTTTTACTCTCTCAACATCCAAAAGTACACCTATAGAAGAAAGAAAGGATTTTTATTGATCTAAATATTAAGTACGTACAAAATAAAAATTTTGATTACAGATCGGTATTAATTAGCACATTAACTTTGCTTTACAGTAATATAATCTATGTCAAAATTGAAACCTAAGTTTATGAACAAACTGATTTTTTTTAATTTTTTTTTTTAAAATATCGTTTAACTCGCATCATAAATAAGTAAGTGCACCTTAATATATTTCTTCAACCAATAATTCCCTTAGTGTTCTCTAGAAAACAATGTTGGCTTCCATCTAATTCTTTATGATTGTCCAGGTATAGATATTTTTTGATGAATATATGCTTTTGAGACGTGCTAATCATGAGTTTAATGGTTAAGTAATTAATGGATGTTCAGTAAAATCAATGGTTATGCCTTCTTAACTTAGGCTGGGAGTGAATGGAATATTTCCTTTTTTCTGTAGACTTTTGGTATAGCATTTACATAATTCTTGTTATTAATTGCATTATCATTCATGCCAGTAACTCGATAACTTTTTGGTGTATAAATGATAATATTGGAATAGTAGTAAAATATCCTGGTAACATTTTCCTTCCTTTTCTATTAGTGTACTCCTATCGAAACTAAGAAGCTACATAACGCAGGTACATTAAAGACTAAAGTGATGTCACTAAAATTGTTGAGACAATTAGGGAGAAGCATAAACTTTGCAAAAAAAGAAAAAAAAAAGTAGGTTGAAAGACACCATGTTCCAAAGGACAAATTAAAAAAAATAGAGTGAAGGATAATGCTAAATATAATTAGCATTATATTCGGTTTTTACATTACACAAAGATGATAGTCATAACTAACATTATATTCAATTTTACACTAAACAAAATGCTTGTTCTATTTAACACTGCCCTTCAACTTTCTACTTTTTTTTTTTTTTTTTTTTTTTTTTTTTTTTTTAATTTCTTCTTCATCAAAGTTTGTCCTTCAATCTATAAATAAAACTTGGTGTCCTTCAACCTAATCTTTTTTCAAACTTTGTCATTGTGCATATTAATGTTACACATTATGTTTGTTACATTGCTTTAGTGCGGTTGCAGTGGTTTTGTTCTCTTTATTTCTAGTATCGTCCACATGCTAAAAGATCAAAGTAAATATGTAGTCGGATAATGTATAGATTTCAATAATTTATCAATATCTTAACTTCGCCCTTATGAATTACTTGGGGGAATGCAAGCATCATGTGAAACTAATGGTGGGGAAATACCTTGAATTTGACATGAATATCGTATTAGACCATTGAAAGCGAATGATATGATTCTGTAACATCGCAAAAACTGAGCAATGAAAATAGTTAATTAGTTTCTTTTTGGATTCAAAAATAAAGGCATGATATCAACTGAAGAAAACAAACATCAAATTAAAAACAAATTCGCTTCCTAACTGATTCAGTCATTGAATATTTAAAGTTTGATTGTTCAGTTATCTCAAATATAAACCCAAAGATTCTTCAATATATAGGACCAAAAAAGGGAAATAATCGATTGGAAATCACGATCGGAAAAGTACCGTATGCTAACCTCAATATAAACATAAGGGAAAATCTTGTCATATAATATAGGCTACATTAAGGAACCTATGACTTAATCAAAATAAACAACTGCATAATGACACACACACACACCCCGAAATATATATATATATATATATATATATATATATATATATATATATATATATATATCATAATTAAACTATGTTAGAGCATAGTAAGCAAAAGACTAAACATTAACAAAAACAAGTGACGAATTATGAGCCAAACAATATAGGTTAGGGTTTGATTTAGCTTAATATGACCAGCAAAATTGATCAAATGGATCATTAAAGAACCAAATTTAACCACTATTCACATAAAAGTAACTTTATTATGATTTTTTTAACCATATTTAGCTGACCAGCTAAATCTTAAATGGTACATGCAAATATTGGATAAGCTAACCTGTACATGGAAATAAAGGAAAAGGGACAAAATCACCACTGGAAGCTATAATTAATCATTAAATGGTGGAGTTAGGGAATCCTCTAACATTAAAATTGTTTTCATCAAGAAGAGATCTAAGAAGGGCTGAAATTAAGGAAGAATATGATTTCTAGGCGGACAAGTTGTAATCAAAGTATATGTAGATCATAGTAAGCTAAAGGTTGAGCTTAATTTACAGTTAGGGTTAGGGTTTTGTTTTATTTTAATATCACAATCAAATTTGATAAAATGGATCATTAAGAAACAAAATTTAAATCACTATTCACGCAAAGGTAACTTATCATTACTTTTTCCAGAACGAGCTAAAAATGGTATATGTAAACATTCGGAAAACTAACATGTACATGCAAATGAAGGAAAAGGAACATAGCCACCACTGAAATTATAATTGATCATTAATGGTGAAATTAAGGAATTTCTCTAACATAAGACCGCTTTCATCAAGAAGGGTTCTCAGATAGGACGAAATTAAGGGAGAATGAAGAAAAATAATTGATGGGTGGATCTGTGATGAGAAATGGGTTAAGAGAAACAAATTATTAAAAAAACATAATCGAACAATACGTAGATCATAGTAAGTTAACGATCGGACGTTTAAAATAAATTTAGGCAATATTGTACATCATGATTATTAATTTTTGTACTCTACAATTATCAAAACGAAGAATTGTAGTCAAATACGGTATTAAAACTGTCAGAAACAATGCAGAAAATGCAAACTTTTACATTTAAGACACCTTAGAAGAAATACAATACATGTTACGGTATTACTTATTTTTAAATACAATCATCAAAATTGATACAGTGAATCACTTATCAAAAAATTAAACGGTGCTCGCATAAGGGTAACTATGTTATGATTTTTTTTTTTTCTTTTTTTTTTGGGGATCAAGCTTAATTATCCGTAAAATCTTAATGGTATATTCGAATACTGGGTAAGCTGACTTGTGTTGATGTGAGAAGGTATGTGAAAATGGTTTTCTTAAAAAAACACACCATGGGGGACTATAATTGATTATTAACGATGGATTTAAGGAATTCCTCAACGTTAAAATAGTTTTCATCGAGAGGGGATCTGAGATGAGAGGAAACTAAGGGAGAAACAAAGAGGCATCATTGGGAGTGGTTAAGTACAAATGAAGGAAGAATTAATTGAGACTAATAAAAAAAAGATCATTTTGAATGCTTCAGTTTTGGACTGAATACGTGAGTTATTGTGAAATAAATATACATTAAGGTGAAGAATGCTGAATAATCCTTAAACCAAGGAGAGATCAGTATATAGCCAACAGTGAATAAGAATGGAGAATACAAACAGACTTGTATTGATTTTTTTACATAACAGAATAGATTTGAAGTCATAGACACGACATTATAATTGTCCGAACTCCGAAGGATTCAGTATCTGACTAAATTCTCATGCTGCAGTTCGGTGAAAGCAAGTTTGATGGGACAGAACAGTATACTCGTAACAAAAGACTTCAGGTTGGTCATCCTAATTTGAACACGTTCTCCCATTCTTTCAATTCTTACTTCCTGTCACTGATTTTTCACTAGTGTATAATGTATACCGTCGTTTGAATTTGCAAGGAAGTAACATGCATTAAATGGTTCTACTACAACATATGATCAACTGTACTTTACGTGTATCGTTTGCCACTCATATCCATTCACATGTGCTTGCCACTCATATCCATTCACAAGTGTTATATTATATTATTATTATTATTTCTTAAACTAGTTAGAGGCATTTATTTCCAGGTAGCACTTACAGAGAAATGGGCAGAAACCTACGGCAACAAAGGCATAGGCTTCTACTCAATGCATCCAGGGTGGGCTGAAACACCTGGATTCACAAAATGTTTTCCTGATTTATCCGAGAAGTACGCTTCCCCTTCGTTTCGATCAGCAATCAAATTCTATCACCATGCATACTGAAACTTTTATCTTTTCACTATCATAATGAAAAAACCCAGGTTAGCCGGAAAGCTGAGAACAAGTGAAGAAGGTGCAGATACAGTGATTTGGCTGGCATTGCAACCAAAGGAGAAGTTGGTGCCTGGAGGATTTTACTTTGATCGAGCGGAGGCGCCTAAGCATTTGCGTTTTGCTGGGACTGCCAGCTCGCATAGCCTCATTGGTGACATTGTTAATAGCTTGCGGTCTTTGTGCAGTTTGCCGCATTAGCTGTATAAGTAGTTTGCCTTGTGTTTGCTGCTGCAAAATGAACTGTTGCTCTTATACTATTTTATGTATCAGATGCTTGTGATAGTGTAAAATAATTAAGTTCATCTTCGACTGGGTTTGAACTTTTCTTTGTCAGTGCATCTGAAATTGAGAATAAAAACTTCAATTAAGATTCAGTAACAGATCTGATTATTCAAATTGTTTTGTCATGGTAGGTCTGTTAATTTGTTCAAAGGTTTGTATAGTTCAGGGAGGTCTGTACCATGGCGGGGTACTATTCTACTACTGGACCACCGGTGCTTTTGCATTTATGAAAAAAATTATTTTAAATCAAAACACATTTACTTTTTTAATCATCAACCACTGGAAAAAAATGCAGTAGGTGTTGGAGAAATTATTCAATTCAACCATAACCCTAATCAATTCAAGATGAATCAAAACCATAAACAAACAGAAATTGCGGAAGCGTACCAGAATCGACATAGTTGATTAAAATAGGGTTAGATCTTCCAAGAATACAGCATTACCTTTTCTTCTGAATGGTTTCTCACCGACGGGGAAAAGAGAAAAAAACAAAAGCGTATATCACTGTTTCTCGGGGACCGAACCGTTTTTATCAACGGACAAAAATTAGTTATGTCACATTTACAATTTGGCCCTTCAACAAATTGTAAATATCACTTGTTGTTTATACCTTTATAATATAGCAATTATACATATGTGCCCACATATGATTTTTAATCCAACAATCTCCCACTTGGGCAACATATGTTTCTTTATAACTGTACAATCTTATAAGCTCAAAATTTTGCTATTTAATAAAGGTAATCTTGTACAATCTCGTCCATCACCTATATTAATATAGGATCATAGTGGTTTTTGCCATATTAATCATGACTAAACCCATCAATGGTCACATACATATATATAGTCAAATGACATAGATCAATCATGATTATGTAGCATGAAAATCACATGTAATGTGAATCAAACACGTATATATTTCAGTTGGTCCTCCTTAAACTTAAGTGAAGTCATAATCAAAATAGTAAGCAGAGTGAATGAACTGAATACTTTACTTCTGATCAGAAAACCGAATACATAAATGTCTTAAGGTAAATATAAAGCATATAAAATACAAACTCCCACTGAACCATGATATCCTCTAACTGTGCAACACCCATATGAGCAACGTGCTCGTGAAAGACCTTGGGTGGTAAACATTTTATGAGCGGATCCGCTATCATGGAGTTTATTCCAATATGCTCTATAGAAATATGTACACTCTGCACTCTCTCTTTCACAACTAAGATTTTTATGTCAATATGCTCTGACTTAGTTGAGCTTCTATTATTATTAGAATATGGCACTGCTGACTTATTATTATAACATAGCTTCAATGGTTTTTTCACATTTTCAAAATGTGCAGCCAGTGACGAAATTACGTAGCCATATTCCATAATGTACTTCTTTATGTTTTCCTTACTTCTGAACTTTATGGAAATAAGCTTCTTTAAAAGAGTATTTGTTTCCGCCTTATCGCTTTTCGCAAAGCAATTCTGAATTTCAGCAAGGTAGATTGTGGCATCGATGATCATAAGATTCATGCAATTTGAACGGTCATATTTCTCAAAAAATCCTCCTTTCCTAGGAGGTACTAGCATCTGTAAGAGAAATAGTCGATCCATTCTTAATGCAAGGTCAAGATCCACGTAGCCAAGAACAATTAATATGTTCTCTTTCCAGTCCTTAAAGTTATTACCATTAAGAACCGCTACTGAATTAAGGTATGCTGATACAGCAGCAACACCGGAATCCGTATAAATCAATAAACTCAAATAATGGTTAATCTCATCTCAAGATACCAAACACATCTTTAATATCAAGTCTTTGGACAGTAATATTAACTGTAAACGGTACTCTTGTTGTAGCGATCAAATATTGACAATAAGTTTTGTCAAACAATATGCAATCTTTGGATAAACATATTGCTCACATAAAATACCTTATAATCATCACATACTTATCGCCGCAAGCATGCATGAAATTCTGCCAAATACTAATTCACCTTTGGGTTCATTAATAAATGCATGAAATTTTATGCACACAATTAGTTTGATATTTTATTTAGATTAATCTACACAAAAATGATCGCTTTGGCGATATTTTGTTTTAATTAATCTATTTGAAATATCAAATTTTCACAGAAACCATATTTGAATACATACAATTTTAAATACAAAATTTTTGATTCTTTAAAATGTCACATACTATATTTAATCGACAATCACCTAATATGATCATAACTTTATGTATTTAAATTTGCGGCTTTATCCTGCATACTGTCGTAAGTGATTAATAACCTTTTTTTTTTTAATAAATTGTCGTCAGCACTTGATATATACACTTTAATACTTTATGAACCAAAGGAAAACTGATTTCCATGTAACCAGAATTCATGCAATAAATAAGTGCCAGTCCTATTCAGATTATTGTTTATTACGCATTGCCAACACTATGAATAATAGGACAAAGCAGCCGCAATGTTTGAATTAGTCTTACAAAAAAAAAAAGGTTGAAGTTATACTCCTAAGTCATTAACATGCTGCATAATCCATAGTGTGCAGAAAAATAATAATTGTAATTGCCTTGGTCAAACACTTGAATAGTGCATGCAACTTTCAGATTTGCCTTTTTCATATGTACTATTGTTGGCTTCAAAAAGAAGGATGATGACAATCCTTTTCATCATATGATTCTCATTAGGCTCAAATAAGGAACTAGCATATTAATTAATACCTTGTTGTATTAACATAATCATCATTATAAATGACCCATCACGTATGCAGAAACCATCCATTTGCTGCCTAACATGTTTGCAGTCATAGGATGAACTATGAATATGTATAATTTAGCAATTAACATATTTAATTGCACTTGGGTCCTGTACATGCATATTAACTGCTTCTATTTCTTTTGGCATTGTATTTCTTGGCCATGGTGAATGTAAACCATAAATCTATGAAGTATTACTGGTGTGATTGGTGCCAGGTGGTGTAACATGCAAGAGGGATACTGACAACATATAATTTGCTTCAATCAAACGTATTACTTGTTCGTTTGGTTTTATCATATAATTTTCAAGTCCCAAAATTCAAATCAATTTGTAAATGGATCGGCAATTCCTCATATATAATACTGGATACTAAAGTCCATTGCAAAAGGACAAAAACTTTAATAAACTGACCATTTGTTTATGCAATTCTTGCAATGCTGTATGGATCTCATTAAATGAGCGTGTCATTTAATATTGAAAAGAAGGCAGAATGCGTGAATGCCAGAATCCAAGAATGCAAAATCAGTACACTAATTTAATATTAGCCATATCATTTTGTCCTTATTGAAAAGAAGGCATAAACCGTACAGTATACTTAATCAACGTGTACTACTATGCACAAAATGAAAAGTCTGAATGCAAAATTTACAGAACGTAATTTATACTAAACACGACATTCTTGAATTCAAAGAGGCATACGGAAGTCGCGTATTCGTAAATACACGTTTATAAGATCAATCGGAAAATCCTCAAAAATTAATTTAGGGTTGCTCTGATACCAATTGTTGGAGAAATTATTCAATTCAACCATAACCCTAATCAATTCAAGATGAATCAAAACCATAAACAAACAGAAATTGCGGAAGCGTACCAGAATCGACATAGTTGATTAAAATAGGGTTAGATCTTCCAAGAATACAGCATTACCTTTTCTTCTGAATGGTTTCTCACCGACGGGGAAAAGAGAAAAAAACAAAAGCGTATATCACTGTTTCTCGGGGACCGAACCGTTTTTATCAACGGACAAAAATTAGTTATGTCACATTTACAATTTGGCCCTTCAACAAATTGTAAATATCACTTGTTGTTTATACCTTTATAATATAGCAATTATACATATGTGCCCACATATGATTTTTAATCCAACAGTAGGAGGAAAAACATAAGTATGTTCTGATAAAGCTAGCCATTATGTCAACTACCCGGGGCTAGATCGAGTTTCTTTTTTTTTTTTTTAAAAAAAAAAAAAAAGAATCTATTTATTTGAAAAACAAAAGGTTGAAATAAAATCCTTTTCGTTGTCATTGTTTTTGTTTTTTCCCGACTTTTTTTTTCTTTTGTTTCGTTGTACTTTTGGCCCCTTGTGTAGTGCTGAAGGTGTATCCACTAGATCTTGCTGCTCAGAAGAGAATAGGATTTTGTTCACATCCTTTTTAGGGATGTGAACAAAACACTCCATCCTGATCGGTGGAGATCAGGAAGATCCATATGGACCCCCTGATTTCCACCAATGAAGATCGAGTGTTTTATTCACATCCCTTAAAAGATGTGAACAAAATCGCACTCAGAAGAGACATATGTTGTTATGCTGAAACTATGTCAACTACAGTTACAGCTGCCCTAATTATAACTTGCACGCATCACCAAGGAATAGAATCCTGGTCTGTACTGCTACTAGACGTTGCTGGAAGAAAAAATATTCTGTTAATCAAAATATATCAACCTTTCAAATCACCTTCAGCTCATAGTGCATATTGGAGCATACAGTCCGTACCAGGAGCATGCATGTTTTGTTGATTATACGTCCAAATATAAGCATTTATTTCTACCTGTTGCTGCTTAGCAAAAGATCACTTTTATGTGTGTGTAATCTTTTTATTTTATTTTATAAAGCTTGAGTGAAAAAAACTATGTCAAGTTTAGATCTACTTACAACGTTACTATAAAAAAAGGAATTTTCCTGTTTCTTTATCTTTTTATTTGTTTATTATTTTATTAGAAGTTACCAGCGCACATGAAAAATGGTAATGTGTAAAATATTCTGTGGAGTTCACTAGAACATATGGTAATTGAAAGATCCAAAGAGTCTGGTTATGAATCAAACATTTCATATCAAATAAATTTTATTC